>OX246740.1:45596013-45663513 GCA_945910005.1 Isoperla grammatica
CTACTCCTACATCAAACACTCTTACCCCTCACCCCCGCATTCACCCCCCTCCCCACCCCCCCCCCCCATCCGCCAACCTCTTCAGACTCAAAGTTAACAAAATGTCAGGTTGTATTTCGAATGTAAAATAAAATATCCCTCTGGTTTATTTTAAAATGAAAGTTTTTATTAGCTGCATACTCACATCAAGGAAAGGTTCGTGAATTGAAATGCATGAAGTTATGGCTTATAGATCTATAAAATACGTCCTTGGCGGTGGAGTTTCAGTGTAAGGTTTGCCAGGCTCGATATAAAAGTATCTTACTACATCCATTTGACTATCATTAACTTGCATTTACAGATTTTCTGTGTGTAAAATATGAATGATAAAGAATTAATCTTCGGTAAAATTCTGATTAAGTAAGGTACAAAATTATTGGAATCAGTTTATGTTTTTTCAAAATTTGTGATAATCTACAATTAAATAAATTAATAAATTCACATTTAGAGTCTACCCACTTAGTAATTAAACTGATTTGCAGTGGGGGACTTTAAATTAAAGTGACTAAACCAACCCTGTAGGCTTCGAGCACCATCAACGAGTGAGCGATAAGCAATCAAAGATCGATATTTCAAATACGTAACATTATTGCGTGCATTTAAATATTATATACATGTGATCTTGCACAAATTAAAATCCTTGATTTTATTAGTGCAGTTAAAAATTTCATTCACTTTGACTCCATAAATTACTATCACCAAGGACAGAACTGCGAGAATAACTTCGTACCTTGTAATAACATAGCATTCATAGAAAGGTTACGCCGAATCAAACGTAAACTCGACGTAATAATTATTTAATGACTGTCATACCATTTTAAAACACTTGAATTTAATTCTATTACTGCTGATAATAATGCCAAGGACGCCTTGAACAGTCTATTACTTTATTTTAAGCGATTTAAATTGTAACCAACGATATAACCCTGAAATTGAAAGATTACTGCACTCGACACTTTGAATGACAGCAGTATAGCAACGACGTTACCAACTTTACCGCAAACCATCAAATAAAGTAAAAGTTTTTTTCAAAATGCTCTCTCGTTTATTGACTCGAGTTGAAATAAATTATGACAGTGAATATTTTCCGAGGGCTTCTAGAATCAATCTAGGGAGATGCGTTGCAAAGCGTATCTAACTTCATAGGGCAATTGAAAATATTGGCATCTGGGGAATTGATATGGAGAGAGACGTAGGCAAATTACATTGGGAAGGTGCGGTGGGGGGTTTTAAGCTGAGGGCCGCGTGAGAGGAAGGAACGACACAGCACGAAGAATATTACCATCAAGTAACTTGTTTAAAACTTGAAAACTTTTTAAGGATCCAATCAATATACGTCTCAAGTTTGTTGGGTTGGTTTTTAGTTTAATCGAAATAACATTATTTATGGATTAACACATCGCTTTATAAAAACATGTTTATGCTGAAAATTGTCAACTTTCATATAACCATAGGTAAATTATATATTTTAACTAACATGATTAGATATGTATACTAAATGCTTCACGTGAGAAAATAGAGTAAATTGCTAATTTGTAGAACTCTTGATAAGCTGTGTATATACCTGATCATTTTCGTTTTTGATAGGTTGTTTTTACTAATATCCACTAAAAGCAGTTAATGTCTAATAATTCTTCAAAATAATTTTGAATTGGTTGAGTTTATTGTACATACAATTTAAAACATGGAATATTTGATTAAATTTGAAGAAGTTGGTGAGTAATTTCCAGTAAAACTAAAAGTAGCAATTCAAAGTTTGTATTAAAATTAATATTTTTACTGATTTATTAAAAAAATGCTAATTAGTGGTGATTTAATGCTGCATTAATTTGTTTTCAATGCTTAAAGAGCACATCTCTCCACTCCGTATGATGTTTGTTGTACTATAAATCGTTCCTTATTAAAAATATCGATGTCATTATAGCAGACATAATATGTGACCTATGCAATAAGCGACCTGCGATACAAACACAAGTATCTATCAACCATATATTAACCATATATCATCCATAATCAACCATAAGTATGCGTCTGTAGTGTTGCAACATAAAAACACAACCATGGACAATATCAAGAACTATAGAAGTAAGATCTGAACTCAACTAAGAGCCAACGCTAAATGCACATTATCTCTTTATTACCAATAAATGATGCACATATTGCATTTACGGCAATAATTCTAAGTGATGTTTTATACCCTTCAAAGATTACAGCCATTGAATGTGTTTTACAAGGTAAAACTGCAAAATGAACATTGATGTATTCAAGGCTTGTTGCGGTGTGGTGTGGGTCATTGATTGCCATCCAACATACCGTAATTATATTTACATTATACTTTAAGTCAGTTGATGATTTATTATATAGCCGATGTCATTAAATTCGCTTAACGTTGTAAAGCTAATGGAATTACCCTGTTAGACACGGATATAAATGCTCGTAAATATTTGTATAACTCGGCAAACATCAATTAAACGTGTTCAGAGAATATGAAGGGGGGGAGGGGGGGGGGGGGAGGGGTCGTGTAAAGTTTTCAAGCTTTGAATCCGTCCTATTTTTTTCATTTTTTCTAGCAAAAACACGATTAAATTATGAAATTTAATAAATAATCATCATGAATTCTATTGATATCAGTAGAAAGTGACATGGAAAGAATACCAAATAAGTGTTAAAATGTGCATGCATCCTTGAGAGCAGCTTAAAACTAGAAAATTAGAGTTATATGAAAAAAGTGATGAATATCAGGAAGAAATAGTAGGCATACACAATAAATTATCACATTTTTGGAATCTATTGTATGTTGGGGCTTTATACAGTTCTAATTTCAAATATGTCTACATACTTTGTATAATGAATAATTCTTAGGTCTTCAACCCTCTTTTCTATAAGAACACATCGAGTTGTCTTCATCATTAGCCGTAAACCGTCCCTCCGTCATCTCGATTCACCTCGTTGCACAATACGGACCCACCCCAACCTATACATCTGCTGGCAATTATCGAGTCAATGACTGACTGTCTCTGCGCTTGGCGGCCTAGCTTGTGCACACACTCCGTTTATGGCGACACTTTGAGATAAGGAAATAAGAATTAATTGCTTATATAATATAATACAGACATACTTAGAATCCAATTTATTATATGGGCTATAAAATGGAGTCTCGCCATTTGTAGGTACAGTCGTAGCAAAATAAAATCACAGAAAAATTATCGTAATGTATTTCGGTGTCTTTATAAACTAGGTTTAATTCTTTGAAAAATATTTAATGTTGGAAAATATCAGGAGAAAGTAAACAATAATTATTCTGTGGACAGATTGAACAATTTTGGTGGTACTGGTAACGAACACTATTCAAACATTTGCTTTGTTTATTAGTTGTTAAAATACAATACATATTATAAGATCTCAACATGGCATGTTCCAGTTTTAATTTCTTAAAACAATATTTAAATCTAGTACGGTACTTGACTTGATGCACCAATCTATTTTAAAATATAGCTTATAATATTAAAAATATATACACACACTTATTTTAAAAGCGACCAAAATAAGTAAACCCAGAAATAAACCAGAATATTGTTTTATGTAATCTATTACATTACGAACCATGTGAGAGGTCAAGACGGCATCTAAATGGCACAGGTCCCACCGCCCCATTGTGCACCTAGAGTTGAATATTACATGCATTGCACTGTACACAGTTTTTGCATCCTCCAGTCTGCCAGTTATTCCCTCCCGTCTTCATCAGTTAGTGTCTCGTCTTTACAGCTCTATTCCTTTTCTCTATCTTATCACCATTACATGTCTTATGTGTGTTTTAGTATATTAGTGGTAATTGGTCTTAATTAACTTTGCTAAGTAGTCACAGCTAATGCAAGAATTGCAATTACCTTGCGTGTAATGCATTGAAGAGTAACTTTGCTCTTGTGTAGTAATTAAGATACGCCAATTGGTTCGATGATATAGTAATGAGTAATGTGTTTAGTCTAATTAGTAAGAGCGTAAGTATTAGTTATTAGGAAAGACTTAAAAGGCAATTTTAATTTTCGATTTGTCAATCGAAAGGTGATGGTAGAGTTGTGGTACTAGTTATTTTTTAATGAAGAAACACGTTTTTTGAATTGTTGCACATAAAACTGATATAAAGATGAAACATCATTTGTAACCTCTCACTCTACCTAGAGGACTAAAAACAATAAACTTATATGATGTTAAATTTGTGAAAAGCATTCATTGATGACAACTTTATTTTAACTAAATTAAACATTATTTAAGGCTTAATTGGTGATGCAGATAATAGTGTAACGCTAGTAATGAGACATATGCATTCTGATGTACTTTAAAATTAGCTAAGTTTACGCAAGTTTTTAGACTTAAAACTTATCATAGAACTGGTGTGAAAGTAAATCACATAACCTAATGAGATTATACCATATTTCTATTCTGGAGTCTTTGTTGCATATATCGCGCTTATAGCCTATACAATCTGCAGTATAAGAACGTGAATGAACTCGGAAAATCTCCGGAAATAAACTATATAGTTGTAATCCACAACGACAAAATTAATTAAATAACAAAGCCCCCTTCTTTAACAGTAGAAGGCTGGATGTTGGAATTGCTCACATGGCACATCCATAAAATCATAAAACACAAAAGAAAATTATAATTGTAGGTTACATCAAAACTGCAATCCGTAACGATTTGTCCCGACTGGTTTTCGAACCCAGTAGCCTACATAATTACTAACTCATGTGGCGAATTAAAGATTTACATAACTATTTAATAAACGTACAAAAACGCATGCATGGACCAAATCATCCAAAAAGAATGTTCAATCTATAAAAATATTAATTCCTTTACAATTAAGTTCAACATTCCAACAGCATAGTTGAACGGATGATACTTTTAATTAACGCAGAGAATACTCAGCTATAATACATCAGATACATCAAACCTCCAATCCTTAACGATTTGTCCCGACTGGTTTTCGAACCCATGTAGCCTACATAATTATTAACTCATGTGGTGAATTAAAGATTTACATAACTATTTAATAAACGGAAAAACGGACAAAAACGCATGCATAGAGAAAATCATCCAAAAAGAATGCCCAATCTATAAAAATATTAATTCTATTACAATTAATTTCAACATTCCAACAGCATACTCGAACCGATGATACTTTTAATTAACGCAGAGAATACCCAGCTAATCAGGTATTCATTCGGTATGCAAATCCATGTCTCCAGGCCTTTGCTTTACCTTATTAGTAACCAATGAACGGTAGGTCTGCCCAACTCCAACAAACAAGCAATGTCCTTGGATTGAGCAAACACAGAGTCAGTCCTCAGTTTAGTATAGTTAATTTGTTTTGTGGTCCTACTTAGTTTTTTGTTGTGGTGATATGGGTGTCAGCAGTTCTTTTAAAATGTGTTAAGGGTCGGTTTATCGCGTCACTAAGAACTGAACACAATACTAAGAGCAATTCCATGTTCGATCAAGCTGGAACAAGCCAGCGCTGATAGTTGAGGTATTGCCTGCATGGTCGCCCTCGGACGATCTCGGACGGTTGGCGAAACTAAAACGTGTGCGCTCGGTGTTCGGGCCCGAATCGGCCGAGACGAGCCCACTACGATCCAGGAGAAGAAGAAGAAGAAGATCGAGGGGGAACCGAGGAAGCAAACATGTGTAACATTGGAGAACCAGTTAGTGAAAACCGTGTTTGTTGAAATAGTTTCGGCTACTTCTTCAAAGGTGTTGATTGATTGATTGATTAATGGGGCTTAACGTCTCATATTTTTTGTAACAATGGCTAATCGAGACGATGAGCGTGTGATAATGGAGATGAGAAAGATGATGATGAAGAATAAAGCCACATCCGAATCAGGTCCATTGTACGTCGCGTGGGTCGTCATACGGGAGTCCAGCAAGGGTGGGCAGGGCCAAGTGGGAGGAGAAATATTCAGTGGGGCAGTGGGAGGGAAGGGACAGGGTCTCCTTTTGTCGTATTGTTGTGTAATGCTTATTAAATTTAATTTAATCACCTCAAATATAATTATTTTATAAAGGGGGGGGGGGGGGGGGCTTTGTAAAATAATTATGTGGCAATTCAATTGAACGTTGTTAATTATATAGGAATTCGCATTTGAATTGGGCCGTGATTTGAAGAAAGTGTGACATATTGCTACCTCAAAAGCCATGCATATTTAATGCTATTGGAACAATTAATTTAATTGCTACCGGCAATGCTTCTGAGCGCGGCCATTATATAAAGTTCCACTTTATGTCTTTCACCAAAGATTACAGTAATCGTAGAGTCTCACATATGCTCGGAAATAATAGATGTAAAGGTTAATTTATGTTTTGGTAAAGAGAATTTTAATAATTGGCGATTATGGAATATTGTGACATAGATTTTGTAATCATTGTCGAAGATTGTGAAATAAATTATACTTCATTTTTACTTGAACGTCTTGTAAATGTTCTTTTAGATTAGTGGAGGAACTTACAAAGATAGTGGTCGGTACCCTACAGCCGTATCCTGCTAGTGGTTTCATTTTAATTTATAAAAACAAATATTGAAGAATTCGTAAGGCTTACACCTATTGTGTTTCAATTGTAACCATTGTTATTTTTAAAATAACGCACAAAAAAAATCATGTAGAAAAACTCGTTATTATAAATGTTGGCCTATGAAAAATCCTTCTTAGGTACCAAACGTAAAGGATAGATAGTTAGCATATAAACACTGTTTGGACGATTTACTGATTTCTCCTATAGAGTAATCGTTGGCATAATTGCTAAAGAAATGAACAATATTTTGTAAATATCTCCATGCGGAAATGGCCCGTTATAGTTCCTAAGCAAATCGTAGTTGGTCTAGATTATATAGATATCTAAAGATATTTGTGAATTGGAATTCAGGTTATGTAACTAAGAATCACCTTAATCAATCAAATAAGTGTGCTTAGTCGATTTATAAACCGATAAAAAACTTTCTATACAACGATAATTGTGATACTGGGAGGTATATAATGACAGTACCTATTCCAAACCGAAGAGCGCTAGGGGCTTTAAAAAAGAGGGCAATAGCTTTTAGCTTCGACTTTGCCCTTAAGACAAGTCCGAGTAATTGCTTCGTATTGATTTGAAAGTAAAACCTTTAAACGGTTGGTGGGGGGAAAAAAAACTTGTAAGGCATAAATATATTATTGGCCGTCATAATGGATAATGCTTTTGTGATGTTGTGTTGTGACTGCTCCATATGCTGTCTTTCTAAGCTTTGTTATATTACTTCGTTTGGCAGCTGCGTTCTCTAGTTTGAGTTAGAATCTTTGGCCGGCGTGGTGAATCTCTGTATTCAAATTGAGTATTGGTACTTATGTCAATTGCATTTCTTGCAGTTCAGGTGCGAATTCTGTTTTAGCTATAATATGCCTATATATGTAAGTTTACGTTATTCATAGTTTGTAAATTGCCAATTTATCGTCTCGATCACTATCCTTTCCAAAATAAAAACCCCAACATCAGCGTTCACAAGCTGCTTATAAATGTGTATCAAACATTATGATACATCAATTCTTAATGACTTCTATATAACTTACAGACGTAAAATAATGTAGGTTTACTTTTAAACGTATTTTTCATGATTTTTTTTATTAAAATAAATAAATAAAATAAATTCACATTTAGAGTCTACCCACTCAGTAATTAAACTGATTTGCAGTGGGGGACTTTAATTGAAAGTTACCGAACCAACCCTGTAGGCTTCGAACACCATCGACGAGTGAGCGATAACCAATCAAAGATCGATATTTCAAATACGAAACATATGAATCAGTGATTGGACAGTGCGAACACCTGCGGACAAATGCCAGAATCAACAAGGCCGATTCAGAACAACTTTGAATTTATTGAGTGCTTCGTTGCTAGGACGGCTCCAAAGTCACCGTTTACTTATTCCTAAGCCAAGTAGTAATGGAATTGAATCTACATTAGAAGTTAAAAAACTTCTGCCTGAAGCGGGATTTGAACCCGGGACCTTCTGCATTGGAAGCAGGGATGCTAACCACTGGACCAACGAGCCACTTATTTCCATTTAGGTGCCATATTTAAAGCGAATGTGGACTAGTGTCCATTCGTCTTTTTATAGTTATAGCAGTATCAGCAGACTATTTATTTCATTATTTTGTCTTATTCCAAATTCTCTGAACCATAATAGACACATTATTATATTTTTCACAATCTCAAAAAAACTAATCTAAAATTTAGTTCTTTACTATATTATTTTGTACACTCACTAATAATACCAATGTATAGATGTAATCATGTTTTGCTTAGTTATTCCAGTTTGAGTAGCTTGTTTGTTTGAAAATAATGATTACTCCAAAATGTAGATTTATTATTTTCGTGCTATGTTTTACTTATAATGCGTACGGTAATTCCCCAAAACACCTTCTATAGACATGCACTATTAACTACTGTACGTTGTACAAGACTTCTGCTTGACGTTGACTTGCATGTTGGTTAGATAACAACGCCCACAGCTAATCTGACCTGCGAACTAACAAGGTCATAAAGCCTTTATTGTTCGAACCAAACCTATATAATTATTTCATATAACATTTAACTATGATAATTATTGAGTAAAAAATATTATCTGTTGAAACGCAAAGGTCAAGTACTAAGCTGCTATAGCTACAAATGAACTGCATTGTAACGAGCGAGCTTATGTATGCAGGTCTCGGGCTAAAATAATTTATTTTTACAATTGTTTTGTTAACAAACCAAAAAGCTTCCATTTGTTCTGTTAATAATTTCAAACATAGGGTCCACATAATTTGACTTGTTTTCATATTTATATAGCATTTATATTTACCAATTAAATTTGTTTTAAATATAATTTCCCCCCATCAAAATCACCTTCAATATCATGACTTGTCATATCATATACGTTTTCGAAGATGAAAGCTTGGTCATTTATTCCGTATGTTTGGAATATCCGCTCAGGAATAAAAGTTTTTTTTATATATATATAACTGTGTCTTGAATTTTATGGAATCGAAATTGTGTAGAAATATTTCATTTTTCGCTAATTATACCCCTGTTATGTGTAATAGCATGTTTTATCATCTATACCCCTTATGGTTAGCATTTCTGTGTATCGCTACTTGTCATTTTGCTTGACAACTCGGGAAGATAATTAAAGCTTTTAGGGCCGGTTTCACCAAACTTTGTCCCGATAGATTAACCGTTAATCGAAGATTTTCTCCGAACATACAAGTCAACTTAAGAAGGCACAGTGCTTTTTGTATGTAAAGTTTGTTGAAACCATTGTTACTGATCCAAGATTTATAAATCGAAGATAAACAACTTTAAATCATGAGGGGAAATAGCATATTTTGGCAAATATCGTTTAATAAATCGAAGTTTAACACCTTTTGTTGAATTCGGACAGTCATAGCTCTTGAAAGGATATATGCCTATAGTATATTTCTGCAAATACCCTCAGGAGGATAAAAGCATTTATTTGCTACCATGTCCCTAAGGAGCAAACATACGGTACTTTCTCGGTAACTTGACATTTTCTCTCCTAAAAGCGATCCTGTCCCTTTGTTCAATCTGTGATTGAAACAGCTCAAGTCGCCATGTATAAAACAAATCACAGATGAGTCGGACGGAGCGTCAGTAGAACATGGCAGCCTACTCTAGCATGGTGTGAACAGTATAACAAAGGATAACCTTGGATGTACACCGGTGTTCATGCAGAACGAACCGTAACAATAATAAGGAGTTCTTCTAACTAAAATGGTGGTAGGCCCGCCTATTACGAGTTGTTAAATTATTATACGTTTATCTTTATTGCTTTTCGACAATGGAACCCGTCAAGATAGAGAACAGATTTGAAGTAATTTACTAAATTGTAGAGTATTTAAAGAAATAAGAAACATTAAAATAATAGGGTAATTGGTATGTGAGGACATTAGAATGTTGTTTCATTTGTTCTTGTTTGGTTCAAAGTGTGGCACTAATAATAACAATAATATGTAAAAACTATCTCTTCGAAACGATCAATTGGAATGTAGAATGCATATATTGTGTAATGATGAATTAAACACTGTTTCCTTTTAAAAATAGCAAGAAAATTAAATTTATTTTTGTTAAAGTTCTGTACAAAAAATAAAACCAATAGTTATTATTTAAGATGTATTATTTGACTTGATGTATTATATAATTTTGCGACGCCATTAAACTTGATCAACATTATTATTGTTAGTAAAGTGGACCACCACTATTTTACACCTTTTACATTGCAAACGAGACGACTATACTAACAATGAATCTAACTGACAATCATAAACTCACTTTCTTCAACATTTAAATATTTATATATATCATTTATACTTTTAATGACCCTTCACTTTCCTTCAGGATCGTTCCAATTTGCTCAAATATATCTCTCTTGTCCGACTAACCATTAATTTGCCCACACTCCTCCCAGTGTCAATGCAATGTTATTTATTATTAAAATGAAATATATTTTATTATGTCTGTAAAACGCCTATCTTTATATTCTTATCCTCCATAAACACGGTATATTAACAGACATCGTTCCGTCATCGCATGTTGGCGAAATACGAATTTTTATGATACGATGAATATAAGATAATGGTATTATGTAAAATAAAAATGTTCGCATGAAACGAAATAATATAATATGAGACGGTGATATTAATTTTGTTTACTCATTCAACCGGACTTCCAGTATGTTAAACGACTCGTTGCCAAAGGGCGATAACATATTATTTAGATATAATTTTACCACCCATGCGAACAGAAATGTTGTCAGAACTTCGGGAGTATTCTGTACATAAAAGTGAGACACGTGTGCAAAGAATGATGTATAATATAATATATTGATGCTTACAAATGATGTTATAGTGTTGCTCTCTTGGCTAAATGCCCTGGAATTTAGGACATTCCATAGTGCTGAAGATATTTTATAACAGTATAACTCATGGTCATGGAGAACTTGTTATGTTTTGTGTCGGTTCTTTTGCTTTTGAATTATTGGTTAATACATTTTTATAGTATGATGTTCACTTTAGTTTTATATGCTGATATTTTAAATTTCTACTTAAATTATAACTTTGTAAGTATTGTTTTTAACAATTGATTATTATTATATTAATTAGTTTTCTGGTCAAAAAGGCGCATCCCTTCTTTCATACATATGTATATTTTTTAATTTGTATAATGTATAGGCATGCATATTGAAAATAATTGCCACGATAAATCTGTCTCAATGATGTTTGTTATTTTATTTTGTTTATAAATGAAATTGAAAAAAACAACTTCATATTTTTGCTTTTTTTTAATCTAATCTCGTATACCGATTGTAGATGCACCATAACATTATCTTTAGATCTAATTAGAAGCCACTCAAATAAAAAAATGTTTTAATTTTTATTTAATTTTTATTAATTCATTATTTTATTTTATTTTATTTAGTATGCACGTATACTGCGATAAGGGATCCACATTCGTTTTATACAAATAGAATCTTGGCTTAACTACCTGCCAAGAATGTATTATTTAGTCATGAATAAAATTCAGAAATGTTGTATCTTACATATTTTTCTATTCCTTACCCACCAGAATACATAGCCGAATATATTTACCAATGATGCATTGAATCTTATCTTATAGCAGACATTCTGTAGAAAAATAATATATAGTGTTACATTAAAAGCATACAA
This sequence comes from Isoperla grammatica, assembly GCA_945910005.1. Lineage (NCBI taxonomy): Eukaryota > Metazoa > Arthropoda > Insecta > Plecoptera > Perlodidae > Isoperla > Isoperla grammatica. The sequence continues at coordinate 45,607,809 of OX246740.1, forward strand.
GAAAAACATGTGTGTGCTGTTTAAAAAAAATAAAAAATAGTGGCCACTAAAACTCTTACATAAAAATAATTGCAAAAGTAAAACGAATGATAAATGTAAATCGTTTCGTTATAGATTACCATCCGAACAATGACATCTCTAAATCTCATTTCTTTGAAAGTAGTTACATATAATTAAGAGGTTTTAAAGACAAATCGCTTAGAGGCTGAAATATTTTCCTAAGCAAGTTAAAGAAACGTGATACAATGTCGTTATATGGGCAAGATGGCCCCTACACGCGGTCCGCCACTGTGGCCATGTCACGCCCGGGCAACACGCAACACGCAACACGCGAGCTACACAAACCTTGCGGGGTCAATCCGTTCAAAGATAATCACTTCTTAGTAATTAATTAACCCTTCTAATAAGCTAACGGCTAACCAAGTTTATATATACTAAACATCTCGCTTTGAGAGAGAGAGAGAGAGACATGTAAATGCCAATACGCATTCCTCGGAGGTTTTTTCCGAGGGGGGATGAGAGAGGGGCGAGATTATAAGAGGAGTCTGCCGGATTTAATTAAATGTAACGTCTAATTGTCACGAGTAACGAATGATGATGGTATTTTTTTGACACATTCATGCTAAGGTCCGACATCTTTTAATTTACACGTGCACGTATACCAACGGAACAATTATCATAATAAAAAAGCACAAACATCTGTAATGGATGGAAAGTGAACAATTATAATCTTTGTAGAAAAACGATAAATAGTGGAGATTTTTTTTAAAATAACACTTCAAATGGAAATAATTATAGATACATGCTATTTAGAACATTTAAACCTTGTCTTAAAACATACTAACATTTCAAAATGTGTATTGGGTTCCCCACGTTTATACCATTGCTGTGTACCAGTTTATACATATTTAAAAAAAAAAACTGGACCACTGATCGCACAATAAAAAATTAAAATTCAGTTGTAACTCTTTTAACGATAACCAGCCTTTTTAAAGTTGTTATGGACAAAGTCAGCCTTTTTATTCCTGCTGTCACTGAGTCCAGGGTTCTATTCCCAGTTTGAGGCTAGGACTTTTAACTTTGGAACTTATAGGTTTAATCTATCTTTCTGTTGTACATATAAACGGTGGCATTGAAGCCGTCATAGCAACGAAGCACATAATAAATTGTGTAAATCCCCACCTAAAATCGGTTCTTGTAAGGGTATAGACCATAAACTCAAACATATTTTGAGAAAATTTATTATTTTTATTAATCCTGACACAAATTGGTCATACAGGAAGCTGGAGTGGTGTTATAATTCTAGTTAAAACACCGCAGCACGTGATTAACACTGCTTGACATGACATTCTACGGGTATTAAGTACTTGTGTAACACTTTTTTCAACCACAATAAACTACCGCCAGGACATCCCAGTACGGTCATATAACTCTTGTGTATGGGTTTTTGCTGTATTTGAGTAATGCTCTTCTTAGTAAACCAACATATGTGACTTGTGTGTGAAAGAAAACCAGATGTCGGTTGCAGTTTGCCAATAGGATTGAGAGGAAAGAATGAACGTATGGGTCTACTGGGAATATTCTCATTAGGGGTGACCTGACGGCACGCCACTGTTTCTTAGAATATCGGTGAAAACATCCGAGATGTCGGTAAGGAACTGAATGCGGCGTTTCAAACACATGTTCGCAGCACGTTTGTGTACTTAGTGGGATAATTGGAAGGTGAAAGTGTGATTCTGTTTTCAAATATATATTTGGATGTGTCCGAGGTGGATAAAAACGTGATCAAACACAACAAAATTGAACTCATTTTTAAACATGTCTTAAAACACACCTACTCGATTTGTTCGTTTAACATGACAATAATGACACCATGCATAGTGTTGCTTATATCAAAATGGTTATTTTTTTAAAAATTCTGTTATGGGAATGGATAGTAACTTTTAACTTTGCAGATTCTGTAGTACCTATGTTAATAAAATTAGAGTCTCACATTTTTCTTACATTCACTACAATAACTTTAAAAAATAATGGTTATACAGCAAAATATAAGTTGTGTGTAATCTTTACGGATTACATTTTTTGCCTTGTATCTTGAGGATGAATACTGTTTTGGGTTTCCTTTTCAGATATTTTACCTATTAACATAACATTTACATATACTGTGAAGGTATAGATTTGTAAATTATACCGTCTCTGAAGGAGCGTATGAGTTACAAAAGAGATACCAAAAACACATCTGCTATATACGTGGCTGAAACATACACTTTTCTTTTTGTATATTTTAGCAGTTGTAGCTTTTAGTTTCTATCTCATACTAATGATATGTTATTTCATTATGATCGTACACAAGTAAGAATCATCCAAAGTTTTTAAGATAATTCAATTGTATTTAAAGAAAGTGTTAATTCTGCTGAACCACCCAATTAAAATTAATTGACTTAAACGAAAACATATTAACGTATAATAAAGTAATAAATATAAAGTTTGCGCTTCATAGTACAAAGAAAAACATGTATCGGATAAGTGCGTTAAAAGATAAAAATTTAATTGGCCAAATAAATATATCCCTAGACTCCTCCTCTAACAAATGAATTTGCATAAATGCTTTTACGGTTGCTTAAAAAAACTAAAAATTGTCCAAATTTGGCCTTGAGTATTTCAATACCAACACACAAAAAACATTCTGATTGAAAATGATAAATTACAACAAAAACATAAGTTCTCGCATGACTCGTGTACAAATGACAAATAAGAATTAATTGTTTTTGGCTTAGGTATTTAATATCTCATTTGGTTTTCACCTATGGCTGTTTATGGCGACGAAACGGGTTATTGGTCGCGGAGTTGAGAGAGAAATGTACTTTAAGGTGACGGTCGCCAACGGTTAGGTTGAAATTCATGGAAGTCGGTGGCTTCGGGGAGGAAATTGAGGGTAAAGATGAAATGATGGTTGTACACGCCACTGCGTGACTTGCAACCCTCTCCCTCCATCTACACTTTTCTATTTCCTTCGTCTTATACCTGACAATTCGTTTCTCACAATGTTGGAATTTTCTTAACGAGCACTTTGTTTGAATCCGGCCATGCTTTGAAAATAGTAAAATTATACGAGCGCCAACGAATTATATTGAAAGTTATTCAAATTGGCTGGGAATGAAATAAAGTTGTAGTGTTGGAAAATCGAGGAATTTTTACGAATTTGCATTCATTTTAGTTAAAAATATTATTCGTTCAGGCTATGGTATTTTTTTACAAATGTATTCAATTATTCATTCAAGCTTATGTTGAGATTGAATAACATTTAAAAACGAGTAACTGACGTGTTTATTTGCATATTAATCATGCCTAACTCGGTGGTTGAAAAATTGGTTTATTATAATATTTCTCGTTCTCTTGAAGTAAAGACCAACCTGCAAAAGCAGTGTTGGACTGTTAATTGGCTATCATAATAAAAATATATTTCTATACATTTAATCCACAAATACATTTTCTACTTCTTCTCTCCATCTTTCTTCAACATTTTTTTCTTTTTGTTTTACATCTACAACTTAAAGTTGTCATTTATAACTGTTTTTATTTTTAGAGAACTATTAATAATTGAACTGTCAAAATAATGCATACATTTGCTTAGTGGCAAACGCTCTATCGCTGAAGAGTACCTTATTATGATTTACCCACACAATCCTCACAATTTTCTTTACTCATACACCTTCTGTTTCCTAGTAAGCATAAACAATGTCTTGTAGAGGAATGGTGTGGAGTAAAAGTAGCCCGGTCAATGTCCATACGAAGAAGAACTGCATTAGTCATAGTGTGTAACATCTTTACCGACGAGGTGTCTACAGTCTGCGGTCAATTAGTCATTGGTTTCACAAAGAAGTGTAACTATCCTGTACGAGCATAATTGAGCAGATGATTGAGTTCTTTGTATAAGCTCTTTGTATCGCCCAGATAGTGATTCAGTTCTAGTTTACCTGAAAATAACATATCGCGATTTTTAAACCTACGTATTCGAAACGTTTGTTTTGGGGATTTGCACTGCAATAAAATGTGTGCAATATTTTAGCATAATTGATAGTTCAAAATCAGCAGCATTTGTGTAAAACAAAAATGTATGCGGGAAATTGGTTAAATGTTGATTTTGAAACATATACCTTCATGTTTGCCCTGCAATTTAATTAATTCATGATTTATTTATTCAATGTCTATCCTAATCAGTCATAGAACTGATTTACAAAGGCGGAACATACGGACAATAAATACACCTTAACAAATTTGAAAATGAAACCATAATACAACCACAGAATTAAAAATAAAATATCACACGAACAAAACAAACTATACTTTAGAAAAAAAAAGCTGAACAATGAAAAATACATTTATCTTTATCATGAACGTATACGTTTATTCTGTTGCGACTCCACTGTATACAAATGAAACCTCAAACGAAGACGACAAAGTATTTCACGTTATCGCATTGCGTGGAATAAATATACCACATTAACATAGAGTGTCACCCATATAATCAAACCCCTGATTGTTTACCCTTGTATGTAATGTGTACGAGACCCTGATAAGAGAATCGACTCCAGTATAAGAGAGCTCTTAAGTGTAGCCCTGGTGCGTGTTGATGGTATTAAAGATTTGATTGGACCAATAAGGTAGACGGTAGCTGTGCCCGTGCGTAGCTAGGTAGCCTAGCCTAGCCTGGGCCCCTTCGAAGCATTAGTCTAATAACTATGTATTCTTTTACCTGGAATCACGACGTTGCGTGTTCAGGTTCTAGCTGAGGCCTGTGTCTGTGTATAGTTGGTGGCAGAGAACATGGGTGGCGGGACACTATGACATACCTACTACGTTTGATGTATACATAGTTTATTGTTTCATTTCTTAAATACACCTCTATTTATATATTTTTTTAAATGTTTTTTACAATGTTCTCTTTTCCTGTAGTAGTTCTGTTTTCGTTCGTGTATTTTATTCGTTACTATTTTTTGTGTTTTGTTTTTTGTTGTTATTGTTATTTCATTGTAGTACAGTTATATACGTGAATAGGGTACACATAAAAAATAAATTAAAATAAAATAAAATAAATAAATTAAATAAATGTGTGTTACAATTGCGGCTGTAACGTGTGAATTTTTCTGTCAAATGATTATAATTTAGTTAACAAATAATTTGTGTTCTCGGCTGGTTAGTTTTTACCACTAATTTATTATTTGTTTTATTAAAAATGTTTTTCTCTTTGGAACAATCTGCATAATTTTCGTACTTAATTTGTAAAAATTACCGGTCATGTAATGCCAATTTTAAATTTGGGAATTTGAAATGGACCAGCCAAATTCCTTCTTAGTTCTACAATAGTTTTTTATTAAATATATTGGTGTTTATGAATAGTGTATTGTAGCACAACCACTAACAGTCCAACTTTCAATAAGTCCAAACTCAAACAATTTATGTTATTGGAGCTATAGTTCCTCCCAGCTTAGTCCAAGCTTTACATCCATCTACACACAAAGTTCGTTTGGGTTTCCTTCACTTCTCGTCAAGTTTCGTGACCGTCACTATACACACACCTATGTTCCACCAACTCTCAACGTGTAACTTGTCAAGAATTATCACATCTCCCCTCCACTCCCCTCTCCCCCCCCCCCCTTCCCTAAACCTCACACTCTCTCTCTCGCACTCACAGCACACGCTATACATCACACTTCCACGCATGGGTATATAGTAAACCACCTCTATCATTAACATATTTAACTTTAATTGCATTAATCATCAAAACAGTTTAATTATTTTGATTTCTTGCATGGACGTGTGTATGTTTACCTCACACAATGTTATTTTATACAAATCGGGTGTTGTAATAATAACTAGCCTAGCTTACGATACGATTCATAGGCCATCATGTCACTAACACGCACGAAAACGAATTTAACTTCGAAATATGTTGTTGTGTAATTAACTTGTATGTAATTACACGATAATTAACTGGCAAACATTCGACGCTTTGTATAATTAATGTTTTCATCTCTCTTCGTTTTTATAAACAAGAACATCTCAATTCAATACAAATTCATAACCATGTATACCATTTAGTTTGTCTTTGTATTGTTTGTATGTGTGCACAAGTTTAGTTTTTAGTCGGGAAGTCTCAACTGAGGCGTAAACTTAACGACTGGGCAGGTGCACTTTATAATAACATTTACACTGAGTGAGTAAGAAGTCAAAATACTGAAGAGAGGCCTTTATGGGTTATAACGTAAGACCTTGACTTATGCGCTAAGAACCAGACTTAAATACAAGTTTTTTTTTTAAGTAGTAGTGTAGAATTGACTTTTAACTGGAAATGCCTAAAGAAACAAGACACACATATTTATTATATACAAACCTGTGCGATAATAAAGTGTTGTTTCTTAGAAGTATTAATATTGCGTATGTACGTAGGTAGGACGTTCAAGTGTTTTGTGCATAAAATGTACAACAACGTTGTCGTATAGTGTAATAAACCTTTGTGCAGCTGTACTTCAAGCCGATTGTTAATGTTTTATTTTGCGGTATTCTGCTACTAAGCCAGGTGGCCGGACGTATGAACCATTTAACATGCCCGTGTAATGTTATAATTTACCGGAATAATATGGGTTTCCCATTACTATAGATGACGCTTCTGAGTTATTGTGAATTATCTTCTCGATAAGTCTTGCTAGTTATATTTGGGACGTACAGTAATTATGACATCTGTATGTGAATTAAACACACATATTGTACCTATTTTAAATATGATATGATTGTAAGTTTGGTAATTATTATCTTATTATATCTGATTCTTATTATTCTTGGAATATAAATAAATAGTTGTGATAGCAATAATTGTGTGTGTCTCGTTATTCAGTTAAATCATAGCTGGTCGCGAAACATTGGAGGATGATCTGTAATTATGATAAATATTTCACTATTTTTTTTTTATTTGTTCTTAGCATTGTTTCTCTTTATTTGTCAAAACTACCCGGATCATAAGGTGGGTCTAGACCTATGACTAAAAATACATGGTATAAAATGAATTATTTTTTTATTATATTATTATTTTTTTTATCTTCGTTTATGTCTGTATTCACCAAATGTCTTTAATCACACCCCACAATCGGCCACTCGACCACTCACCACTTCCCTTATATGGTGGTAATTATACATAAGTGTATAAAACCTTCCTGTTGCAAGAGTTCTATAGGGAGACCAAAATGATCACATTTCGTTTAGCTTGTGCACGGTGGGTGGCCTGATCTTGGCATGCGGGAATGGTATATAGTCCTTTTAGAAGAGACTTGGGGACCCAGCCCATGACACCGTTGATAAGGACAACAGATACAGTGTATACCTGTTATAATATTTTAGTTTTTTACTAATACTAGTGTTGTGATAATTACCAATATATTAGAAAGTTTTAACTAATACAAAATATATTTTTTTATTTAATGTCTATCCTAACTAATAATCATAAATACTTGCTGTCTTAATAGTGTTGTAATAATTATCAATATAGAAAGTATTTAAATAATATAAAATATATTTCTTCATTTTATGCCTATCCGAACTAATAAACATTATTACTTGCTGTCCTAAGTATGCATGATACGAAGTTTATACGTTATACGTAAAAGAAAATTTATTTAATGTCTTACAGAAATAAATAACATACAATACATTTTGGACGCAAATAAATTTAATTCATTACAAGAATAAAATTACACATATTCTATATTGAAGAATTAATTTTTTATCAAACCCCCACCAAAATAGTGAATTACCTTGATAATCTTATGTCAATTGTTTATCTCTACGTCATGGTCCTTCACATTGTATTAATTAATTGTATCTTATGTAGCCTGCATTATACTTTGATTGCTTGCTTGGACTTGTAGGCAGTAAATGTTCATGTTATGCCTGCACTGTTTACTTATATGATGTAGCTTCCCTGTTTTTCACTTAGCATATTTTTGTTTCACATGACTAAGATTACATGGACATGTTATGCTGTAATTTATCGTTGTTTCCGCTGCAAATTAAGTGAACTATTGTAAAAATAGACCTACTGATAAGCATTTTTGTTTAGGGGGATAATATGTAAGCTTATATGTATTCTTCAATTATAATGACAACTGTTTGGTATTAGCAAAGATAAAAATAATGCTTTACTATATTTTGTTATTGCTTTTAATATTTTATATGATATTAATTAGTAATATTATCATTATTTACTAATGAATGAGGCATTACTATATTACGATGCATGTTAATAATTTCACAGGTTGGTTCGTTATTCAGTAGAGTGCTTGTAATTCCTTCATTCTAATTGCAATATGTTTTTTAGCCTAATACCTATTAATTAATAATATAATTATTATTTACTAATACATGAGGCATTATTATATAACGATGCAGGTCAATAATTCCCCAGGTTTATTCGTTATCAAGTGCAATGCATGTATAATTGCATTCAAGACTGGGAAATCAGTGTTTGCTAATGATATACATAGGCTATTGGTATCAAGCACTATCAGCGCAACTCGAACTGCACCTAGAAGTGCATTGTATACAAGAATGTCTTAAGATAGCGTTGACAGTTAACAAATTATTTCCACGCCTGTTTCTCGTCGGCATATATATGTAGATAGACACTCGTGCTATATGTATTAGTTCGCCGACTTGGGTTTCAGAGATACCGGGTAAACAGAGAGAGTTGTCCCGCTCTTTCCGTATAGTAAGGCGAAAGGGTATGTCCAACTACAAAAAAAAACCATACCTAAATTAAAGTTTGTTTTGAGTAATTTCTTGAGAACGCATAAAAGATATTAAAAGAAGATTAATGCAAAAATTGTGGTTTGCTGTTTAGTTTCGATGTAGTACAATATCACCCTATTTTTTAATTGTTGATGGGTAATACAAAATAATTATATACTAGCTAGAGATGATAAAGGAACGTCATTCTAGCTTATTTGCGTATGTATGAATAGTTGCACACACAGAATAAAAAGATTTGAAAAATACGAAGCAATTGTACAAAGAAAATTGGAAGAAGTATGAACATTTACAATTAATGTGTACACGCTTGGAACCATTATAATATAATTACTATAATTGCTCAGTCTACAAGTATAATATTACTTGTATAAAGCCAAATGAGTCACAATATTATTCATTCTAATGACTGCTCACATTTAAAACATCTGTGATGTCCACTCGAAATATATGATTGACAATATTTATTTATTATACTTTTCATTTAGAGACCCAAGAACTACGGCTTAACTGGGTATCGAACCATGTACGTAAAAATAGCAATAAAAAGACAAGGTTCAATGAGGCATCGCCAATGAGGTCGCAGTTGAAGTAGCCTATGCAAAAAATGCCAGTTGAAAACATTATTTAGAAAGATTATCCTGAAAACGAAATAATTGGTTCGTTTTCTAGCAGAATTAAGAAAATAAGAGATAAACAAAATGACGGTCCAATGTGCCGTTGTTCGGCCTGCCGAGTGACAATCACATTGGAAAATTATATCAATGAAACGAAATCCCCAGCGAGCTTCCACTTTACAACTTTTTGCCTATATACCAAGATCTTGGAAACTGACATATCCTAAATTCTAAAAAAAAAAAAAAAAAAAACTTAAATATACCTAAGTGATTTGGAGACTCCTAATATATAAATAATCGGCCTTTACTCTGTTTTTACAAGATACTATATTGTATGTTAATATTTCGATCAAATTAAGTACATATCTCGGTAAGTTTCATGGAAATATTTACATGAAAATCATTTTTTTTTTTTTTAAATGGAGTAAAGTCTTTATTTATGTTACACCAACCAATGCAGGTTCTACCATAGAATAGTTTCATTCTTTTAATGATTAGAGGGCTTTCGAAGATTTACGCCTTTTTTATTTTAATACTTTCCCTGTCTTAGAATCTTGGTTTCAACAATCCTAAATGCACACACAACTGCAGTGGTGTATTCGAGCCTAGGCGGACTTAGGCGCCGTCTAGGCTTTTTTATTTGGAGGCTAGGCTAGCCTAGGCTCTCTTTCACAACACTTTTGTTTAAATTTCAAGAACCCATGCAGTATTCACAATATCTATAATTGAGAAAAATATGTTACATCAACATCATCATGTATTCCGGTTTAATTTCTATAAAATCTTTTTCCAACAATCACCATCGCCCCCCATCCCCCGTGCACACGTAAATTCGACCGCCTAGGCACTTTATATTTTAGGAATACATCACTGCACACAAGTGCACTATGCATGCAAAACTGCATCCTGCAACTCCTGAACACGTTCACTATTTCTATCAAGCGTATAATTATACATAAACCGTCTCGACCGATCACATTGTAAGTAACTATCACTCACATAGAGCGAAGAAGATGGCCGACAGATGCGCTGCGCACGTCTTATACCTGTAATAGTGTAACGATGTCACTTAGAAAGTGAATGAATGGCTATAATAATTGACCTACTTGTTATTGCGTTGCATTATGCATCTGCTTTACTGTGTGAATGTCATGTGATTGCCTTGGTACACGAGTGGGACTCTCTGGCTTAATTGCTAATTATCAGGGCAAGTGACGCTCGTGTAAATGTCTGCCTAGGCCTGTTTGTGCTGCTTGTTTTGTGTATGGGAGATGTAATGGGGGGGGGGGGAGGGGGGGGGGGTCTATGAATAACGCGTGGGCTGGGGTTAATGCCATGACAAGACACCTGAACTTGGGGTCCTTTTCGTTTTACATTCATAATAATGTGCATTTTTTATTGTGTTTCTGTTATTGATGTAAAAAATGCGAAATTGTCGTGTCTATTAATAAATACATGTTTGTATCTTTCAGTTACATGTATTTTAGGTAGGCTTTTGGTTTTCAGTAGGCTATACATGTATCATCACACATTATTATACTATTGTTATACGGTACACATCTATGAATGATTTTACGAATAAAAATCATGTACTGTAACAATTGTACCTGAGTATATATCGAATTCATTTGTGATCTTCTAATTAATCTCAATTACATCTGCTTTAAGCATATATGAACAAACCTACGTGACATATCACAGACTTTGAGATAATTACGGAAATTTGACGGTATGTCATTATAAATTACGTAATGTCGCTCATAGTAGCAATTTGTAAGAGAACCAGAGTATATTCATTTAATTTTATTACTTCTAATTAATCTTAATTACATCTGTTTTAACATATTATATAATCCAGCCTGCGTGAGATACCACAGATTTTGGGATATTTACGGAAGTTTGTCGGGCTGTCATTCGAAAATTACGTAATGTCACACATATTGTAGCGATGTAACAGAATCTGAAATTGTCTACAGATAACGCATTAAATAAAATGAATATTCCTTCCGCACACATATTCACATGTAAAATCCACGAAACATGTATTAGGAACGAATATAAATTGGTGCAGTGTAGAAATATAAACCTACTATACACACTCGTATGCATATTTTAATTTTAAATACTCCATCACACAAGTATGTTTGCCCTAACCTACCAAAACACGTTTATTTGAGATTGGATAGGAGTATATATAGTGATAGTTGTTCTACGCGTACTTAAAAATGTGTCGTAATCGCCAAAGAATCGATATAAATCTAAGCTCTATATATTTTCACAGTTCAGTTAAGTATGTGATTTGTTAATGGTTGCTATGGAGTTTGTTCTTCTTATGACAAATTAATTGTAATAAAACAATTCCATAGCAACACATCCTGTACTTAACTTGACACTTGACTCTGCATGCGGCTGTATGATTTAACAAGGTATTCATTAGAATTTCTAATGAATACCTTGTTAAATCACAAATAGAAACATTTTCTATTGTTTGAGCGTACATACTATAGCCTACATACAACAACCGAACACTGTGTATAATAACATAGCTTCTGCCTTGTTCTGTGAATCCGGCTCTAGCGCCTAGATGATGATAAATTTCCTAAATTCACCTTATAGGACTAATTAAGTTAGCAACTAATTAAATATTATGATTAGTTGCTCCGCGGTTAGGTTGAATGGGGATTAATCTCGATTAAGCCAGACCCCACCGACACAGTTGGATCATAACTCATTGCCTGGTGAAGAAGATGCGCAGTTGGGATGCGCACTAGTGAATATACGTTGTGCAGAGCGCAGACAATGGATCGGAGACGGATATACATTCAGCAGTAACCGCGCATTTACCATTATGCATTATTTGAACTGGTTTTACGTATAAATATAACGTGAAACGTGCTTTTCAAAAAGATTTTTTGGTTTTTAGAGAATTTGGGAGATTTTGGAATCTAAATAAAATTAAAATGTTGGGGGGTGCTTACATGTGTTTTACAAATTCTATTTGCTCACATTTTTTTCTATTTATTGTGTCTCAAACTTACAATACCGTAAAATTTAAGTTACCGCAAAATTTCCAAAATTGTCAGCATGTTATTTTGTTTCGCTTTTTATTTGGATGTATAGCGAGCGCTACAACCATTTACACCTTGTGCTTTATGTGACTTGTTTTTTATATTGCATGTCATAAAGAAAATCGATGAAGTATTGAAATATAGCATACATAAACTTTTTTTATCCAGCTCTGCATTCTTTCTTCTTTTCTGCCACAGTTTTCATTCCGACATCTGCATTACTACATAATATCTTGGATTATCAATCAGTTGCACTTAATGACGTCTTATAGTATGCTTCGTGTTTTAAATTGTTCGAATCTTTCATAGGCCTGTATGTAACGTATAAGCATTCCTTAAAGAATAACTTTATCCAATTCTATGCTACGTCTTCAATCTTTATGTCTTCAAAATATAAGGTCTGGTGTTCAGTTCATGAAAAACATTGTTTCAACAAAATAAAATGTTCATTGAAACGTATCCACAGTATAGTGTGTTTATGACGTATGGATATCGAATCGACGCTTGAAAGATATCCCGATAGTTAGAAAAGTGATGGCTGTGTATATATCTAACCAATCAATCAGCCTAAATACTTGACTGACAAACGATGGTAAATAAACCGAGCTATTGATTGATTGATTGATTGAATGAATGACGTGTATTCATACCAATCAATCTAGTGTCATATTTTAACAGACTGGACCGACAAATGAAGTCATAACTCCGTCAGATTGCTAGACATGATGACAGCCGACAGGCTAAAGCAATCAGCATATTATGATGCTGAAGATAATAATATGTATGCGTTTCATTTCGTTTTTAGTTATAATTACAAATAATATATTAATCGCGTAATGTGTATTTAGTATTTATTTTGGTGTAATTCATGTTGATTATTTGTCTATGTTTAGATAACTTGAATAAAAGAGCAAAACACCACTCTAAAAATGTGAAAACCACACCTTTTCACTTGAATTTGCAATAATATTCTTCGTGGTAGTAATGCAAAATCAAATGGAAATTATTGAGACTGCGCTTCTTAATGGAAACACCCGTCATGTCTGTGCTGTATGCACACGCAGACCACACTCTTCGCACATCTCGTCAGAGATTTAGACTTTGTATTATCATGTCTTGAAGAATAAATATCTTTATCTTTATCTTTATCTTTATCTCTTCATTCCAAAGCATAAGCTGAAGCATACAATTATATTTTGGTCAATGTTATATTGATTGCTTTGATTTTTCTTGTGATAAAATGCATAGGCTGTTCTGTTCAAATATATTTAGTATTTTCATTATTTTAATCCTGTAATCACATTGTTCTAGATAGCGTTTGGTTCAAATTCAATAATTGTTCTCAAATATTAGTTTGGTATTACCAAAGATTGGTATTACTACTGAAAACCAACAAAGAAACTACCATGTCTCTTCGATTCTTGTTTTGCTTTACTATGACACAAATAATCATTTACATAACATGTTATCAGGGATGTACGTGCTAAAAATCACATATTTCTAGAAATCATATTCATCTTCTACGACAGCTTAACTGTAAATACACATTTTGGCCGCCATTATGGCCGTTGATGACGTCACGAAAATACTGCCAGTATAGCTGGTAAAGTAGTGACGGTAGTGTAGTGTTCATTAGAGCAATATTTGATAATTAAAGGCCTACCGAATCAAGGTATACTACTACTGCTACTACTAGGAATCGTTCAATGATACATGTCCCCTTTCCCTTTCCCTTGTATATGTGCCCATGGTCCATACCTCTAAAAACGTAGGCCCAAGTTTATATCCACTAATTAACAAAATAAACTCAATAAGCAAAATAAACTCTTTAAAATAATTTAAAATAATCGTTCAACATGTAAGGATTCCCTGGAGCCATGTAAAGTGCATGAAGTAAATAATACTACGCCTACAGTTGTTGAGCTCTGACGGCCAAGTTAAGTGCACATGGGCCTGAGGTAAGCTATTAGTGTAGTTGTTGCAATAGACTAAAAACGCGTCAGGAGAGTTATTAAGTGATTTCTTTAATTACTCTAAGTTTTTTGGTTGTTGTATTGGCAGAAAACTCGTTTTCACATGTGCATAGTTTACTTTTATTGTAATGCTTGGTGGATTTTCAATACATATAATTATTTGTAAAAGTTCTGCTTCTGTTTGATGTATAGTAATCTTTCACGGATTGAATTTATTATGTTTTGAATATACATTGTTTCGATATATCCGAACATTGTTCGGCACCCCCAGTTTCGGCTGTATAGATACCGGCATACTGCTGGCTCTATTTAATAAAATACACGAATATACAGAAAACATTAAATGTTACTTGCTGTAATATTTAATGGCCAACAACCCAGGACGGTATTTTTATAAGCAAAATCATTTGAAATTATCGAATGGACCTTATCCCATCTTAAACTATACGTTCTTAAAAATGTCCAAGACATTAAACTTAAATAACAAGTATTATAAAGCATGTTTCTGTGTATAAAAAAGTTTCAGGTGTCAGCCTTATAGCCTATATGATTTTATAATGCGTGCATATCAATCCGTTGCTGTTGCCAATTGTTTCATCCAAATTTTCATCTTCATGTTATTAAATTCTCACAATAAGCTTACTCCACTTTATATTATATTCCTTAAATGGCCTAATACAGCATGTTGTATGTGGTGAATGATCGAGAAAAATGTTGAATGCACTTATGAACAGGCGCATTCAAGATAATATTATTGAATTGGATTGCTATATAGGTGAACCGACTAAGCAAATTCTTAAATTCATCAATTTGTAAGAAGCGAGCTTCTGACACTGGCATTTATAGTTTACTCTTTTCGAAAATAATAATTATGTTTTACGCTTCATCTATAGACAGTGAAACTTTTAAGTATCGCCAAATTATGTCTGGTCCTCAGTCCGCTATCGTGTCCAACAACACAAGAAAGATGGGAGCGGCCACCCACCCACGTCAACACCCAATCCAAGGTTGCTTAACTTTAAGACAACACGATTTAAAGACATGTGTCTACAACACTTCTTAAGTGCATTTTATGCCCATCTAATTAATCTTGCATTTAGCTGCCTTCGTGTTCTTATTTTATCAGGATGACATTATGTTGCCAAATACCTGGTGCTATTAGTTTGGCATTTTGTGAAAGGGGTAGTAAATAAGGGTCTGAAGTCAGCATTAAACTCGGTACATTGGGGCTACTATACACAAGTAGGCTAATAAGATAGCTTGTTAGGTATGGACCATTACTATAGGGCCTATATATAATAGCAAAAAAGCAAACGATGGAGTTTGTTATACAAAATTACTATCGGTATGGGCTTATCGTGTATATATGCTACAAAAAACGACAATCGACTTCAACTCAAGAGCTAAACTGCAACAAGTACACATGCGCAAAGTTCTTTCTGTCCCTCTTGTCTTGTACACCAGGTGACCAAAGTAAATTAAGGGTATGCAAGACCTCAACAACTTGTCTTTATACTCAACAACGCTTCTGCGCTTAGGCCTATCTTGTTATCGAATACTATTGCAAATTGTTGTTGCTCGTCGATACGAATTGATGATAGGCAGGCAAGTGCTCAATAATATTATGTCCCACCCCTCATTTACATATGTCGACGGCTGTATCTGTCCATCTTTGAGCATGGACCTTTTAGTAAATTGAACAACAATGAGCATACCCAACTGGCAACTGGCAAAGTCGAAGTCTTTGATCATTATTATTACCAGAGGTTCTGCACAATGGATCCATGCAGAAGCCCCCTACATGCTATTTGCCTATCGATATTTGCATGGTATGAAATATACATGCACATTATGCATGGGTTAGCACATATATCATATATAGCTAAATATACAAGGGATGTAGCCTATTTGAAGTAAGAACAATAATGGTGCATGCCGACGCGTTATAAATGGATGAATCGGAGCCAATCAGCGGATGTCTTGATCTAATACTGACATTTGATTGGCCAATGAGTCACTCATCTATGACGTCAGCATCCATAGAGTTACTGTGGAACGACATCAGCTGTGCAGCTACGCACAACACGGCGCAATGTGTCGTACATCACATTATGTTATGTTATAATGACTGCCAAGGTCACAATGTCAGGGATGGTTTTACCTGTGAGTCTCTCCTTCACGACCTGTGACGCGAACGCAGCTGCAGCCGCGCTTCTCTGGAGTGTCACGTGATCCATGCCGGGCAGCCACGGGAAGTGTCCCCCGGTGAGTCCCGCGTTCCCGGGTGTACCCGGTCCTCCAGGAAACCCGGGCCGGTGTGCGGGTACCCGAATAACCCCCGCCGTCGTATTGTAGACAAGTCCTCCCCCATAACTCCCCACACACAACCCAGGAGTCCTATTGAACATGAGCGCGGGGTGGGTGTACAATAGATTGTCATTCATCGGCATCTCCGAGTGTTGGAACTTCTCCTTGTCGTCGCTGACACGTCTGACGTCGACGTCCTTGCCGAGGAGACGCGATATGCTGAAGGGCAGCGAGGGCCCCGTCGACGAGGTGCTGCTGGGGGGCGGTGACGGGGACATGGAACGACTCCGCTCGTCTAGGCGACGCTCGAAGAACCGGCCCTCGATGTGCGTCGTCGGGGAGCGCTCCGGGCTCGAATGCCGGCTGTAGAAGACCGTGGGGTGGGCGCCAGGGCTCGTGGACGGACTCCGGA
This sequence comes from Isoperla grammatica, assembly GCA_945910005.1. Classification (NCBI taxonomy): domain Eukaryota; kingdom Metazoa; phylum Arthropoda; class Insecta; order Plecoptera; family Perlodidae; genus Isoperla; species Isoperla grammatica. Next base: position 45,624,985 of record OX246740.1, read on the forward strand.
GACGGACATCCTCGACGCCGTCCACTAGACTGCTCGTGCGACTGACGTCATCGCCGCTGCAGCGACTGTCCGTGTCCACGTTGATCTCCTGGTCCTCTTCGTCCATTGTTGACGCTTTTAACACGGTTCCGTGTAGGCCTATCTCAATACCAAGCGAATACTGAATGGTCCTCTTTCCTCTAAACGCCTTCAATGTTTTTACTATTTTTTAACCCTCAATAATTTATTAATTTAACACTTGTTTATAGGCCAATACACCAAATTAAAGCAACGTTCATGTTGATAGAATAAATTGTTTTACATATATTTATGTGTAAAAATATTGTCAAGACTATTTACCTTATTCGTAGCCCAACAAACACGAGTTCTGCCATGACTGTCAACACGTCCACAATTATTTTCAACCACTTAAATAGTTCCATACTACAGGAGAAATCATTTATTGTTTAGCTCTGCAACATCACAATTTAGTATAGGCCTATAATTAATTAAACTAGGCCTATGCGAGAAAATTTGAATAAATATTTACTGTTAGAACGTGCGTTTGTTCATCTGTCACCGAAATACTTGTTTTTCACTAGAGCGGTAGTTTTAAAAAGTGTATCGTTGTTCGCAATTTTTGTGATGCACCGTGGTGAATAACGTAAACAACAGTCTCAAACAAACGAACAGAAAATATTATTCAAGGCCTAGAATAAAACAACACGTCACACGTAATTCAATGCACTCGTTATCGTTATAGCTTCTGTTAATTATAATTAACGCACTGTTCTGTCAAAACACTTACTACTAAACAAAGTACGTAGTGGTTTGAAATGAAGCGCCTTCGACCAGGACACAAACGTCAATGACGCTAACAAAGTCGAGGGAGTCACTCAATGGTATGGGCGGATATACGGACCCCACTTCTCTTTCCAACACGCTTACAACGTGAACCAATCACAGCACCCTATGCCACGCCCCCCTCTAATCCCATTGGACGAGGCGAACGATCAGAGCACAAATTGAAACGCACTTAACTTTGTGCAGGGGTTTTAAACCGAAATACAGACCGTGAAAAAAGGTTGAAGAATGGGGAATCAGTGTGGTTATCGGATTTTTTTTTTCCTACCCTCTCGATTCGGAGCGGAGGGTTGACGCAAGGCGCATGCGTACGTGTGGGGCGCTTTGTTTCGGACGGACAACGCGCTTAGTAGGCCTAATTGTAACTACTGCATGAGTGTGACAAGGTATACACATAGGCTTGACGCGGGTAGAATGGCATGAAACTGTTCGGGTGAGGGGGGGGGGGGGGAATGTAGTCTCATTAAAACGGGTAGAGGGAGGGCTGGAGATACATAATATGGTTGGGCGGACAAAGTGAAGCCAGTTAATTTAGTCTCCTTCAAGGTAGTTTTGTTGATGGCCTAGGCAGACTAGGCATCGAAAAAAATGTTGTAAATTATTATAAAATTAAAAAACTTTTTTTTTTTTTTTAATATGTCTTAGGTTATATATTATACCAGACGTATAATTTTTAGGGTGTATATGGCTGAGTGCAATGGGGACAATCGAGACGGTATAGCGAGAAGGCATCACGCTAAAATAAAATTTTGAAAAGCAGTTCATTTTGAATTAAATTTGCTCTACTCTTCGACTGAGTGGTGCAAATTTTAATTAAAATTTACTGTTTTTCACTCGTTCTGAGCTGGAGTTCGCTATTTTATTTTAGAGAGACTCAAAATATTAGAATTTGTTTATCTTGAAACTACTTTGGTGTAGGGAGGTCTACATCATGGTCTACACAACTTATTAAGTAAGGATAAAGGATTTGAATTTATAAATAATCTTCTTTTAAATATAAATCTATATCTCGTCGTATATGTATTTCACAAACTGTGGTTGATAACACATATTTCTTTTTCAAAAATAGCTGCATTAAATTGCTAGCATTATTTCGGGTGATAAAACATATCAGTAAGGCAATACTCCTAACTTTAGAAGGATTGGTGTTGATGTCAACGCTTCTTTTTTTCATTACTAACGATAAAACTATAAGAGATTTAGGACACTTCACTCAGGGGCGTCGGAAGTCTATTTTTTCCAGAGGGGGGCGAACTTTCCAGCTGACTTTGCAACATTTTGTAAAAAAAAAATCCGTAAGTTACCATGCAGCCAGCCTCTGAAATCGCTTGAAGGAATAAGCGGAATCTGTACTCTAAAATGCAATTAATTCATATTGGCCATTTTTTCAGGGGGGGCTAGATGATACTCTCGCCCCCCTGCCCCCCCGGTTCCGACGCCCCTGACTACACTACACTCCGAATGTCTGCTTGTTGTAAAAATAATTCTGTCTCAATCTCAACATAACAAGGCTTCACATAAAACGTCACATTTTCAACAACACAACTCTTCACGGATTAAATGCATAAATTACCTGAAACGAGCCATGAGCGATTGAACAAAACAATCATTATCTTTAAACATCCACTCCTCAGTCTCAGTCCGCATAATATAGGCCTATACAACAATCTCTTTGTTTTTTCCCAAGCATTTTATATTCCATAATTGTACGTTTATCCCGACTCCCGAGACATTTCATCATCACCAATAACCGTGTGCTATTGTTTCGATGACTGGGGTCGAGGGGTCGCCGACCCCCCTCCCCCTCCCCCTCCCCCCCCCCCTCAATGCCGCGAGGAGTCATACCACTTGGGGACAATCATAGGTGGCCGGGTCGGTTTACGAGACCTCTACCGGGAAGTATTTGTACCCGATTGAAACGTACCGCGAACGTTCTGACGAGACGGATCTAATGATTGTGTTGTTAGTGTTGATGGTGTTGTTATAAGCCGCATTGATTGGTGATTGTGGTCTGGTTTGTATGAACAATAGCTGCGGCCAGGTTGTTTGGCGAGATGGGAACTCGATACGCCTCGTTTTATTAAAATAATGATATGTGAATATTGAGCAAGCAAAATTGGATTTTATATGATATTTCTTTTGTTGGTTGAAATAAAACAAATTAATACAAAATTTGTATTTATTGCATTGCCTATTTAATCGTTTACGTATACATGAAATGATTTTTAGTGGGGGACATTATACAATGTATTAACTGTTTCGTTGTGTTTTGTATTTTTAAATGAGCTACGCTAATTATGATGCAAATTCGTTATTTTCCTCTAAGAATATATATTTTTTTTAACATTTTTAATAATAAAATAATAAGTATAATCTTTGATTAACGAAGAAAAATGTTAACCTGCCCGCCCTCCCCCCCTCCTGCTCTGCCAAACGCTCAATTTCCAAAACAAAATGTTGCATAATTTAAAATATGAATAGTATATAAAATTCATAGATCGCTACAATATATTCATTTTTCCCCTAAGGAACAGTCTTCGTTTACTAAATGCTTTGATATTTGGAACTTACAACACCTGTATATCTATTTTTCATCGAATATTTTCACCGGAGAATCTTCATACCTAATTATGTAAAACACATTTGATAATCTAGGATCGTTTTGCATAGTCAAGATGAGATCAGTTACTAAATACAGACATCGACCCCGTTGAAATACCCCCTCTCCCCCTCCCCCTCCTCAACCCACACCCCTTGTCAAAATCACTCTAACATGCACGATGTTCCCAAAGGATTATACACTCTGACACACATATTAGTTCAATTTCTCGATGTGGTATTATATCTCACTGTGAATGGAAATAAGATGTTCAGATCTTTCACACAACATTTTGGTTACATCTTTATTACATTTTGTCCAAAGTTTACACACAACACAAAAGTATAGAAATATACAACCTGAATTTAATGTTGAACTCTGCGTATAGTTATGAAGGGGGAGGGGGGGGGGGGGGGATAATAATAATCCCCCTCTTCTCAGTTCCCACACTCATCCATAACACAGAAACATTTTGACCCACGATCTCCTAAAACCATTGCCCTCACCTAATTTCACGAAATTGATATTTTCATCAATGAAAAACCGCGCGGCAAAAACCGTGTCCTTGTACGTGAATCTTCTATCTTTTTATTACTACTTTTCAGACCTGGCTAAGATTATACATTTCCTAGAAAATCCTCCCACATTTCCGGATTACCTTTTCGCTTCATAGTATTAGTATCAACTCCACATCCTATTCAGTCACCCAATATCGTACCGATATAATAATATAATAGACCATCATCGATCCTTCTCCGATATTACACCTTCATTATTATTTTCTTTCTTTCTTTCGGGGATATCCCATTCATTTCGCATTGAATGACATCCGACTCGATGTCCCTGCTGTGATTATAAGCGAAGACCGCGCATGCGCGCACGTTAGATGACTGTAATCCGCGGGGGCGAGGTGGCCTAGGCTGCCTAGGCCTAGGCGCCTGCGGTTAGTACCTTACAGGATGTCTCGTCTGCGGTTGACTGCCTGCCTGTCTGCCTGCCCGTGTGCACGGCGACAAACGAACACGCTGGCTGGGGCAGGTCGGGAGAACAAACACTGACTTGGGTGCAGTTTGTTGTGAGCAGGATGCACAGTGCATGGTTGGATTTTGATTCGACAGCTTTTTAGGTCGCTCATAAGTTATGACGTCTTTCGAATCTGATCCATTATACATCGCGGGGTCGTCATAAGTGGAGTCCATTAAATTATTAATTTAGGTTTGACGTCCCATATTTTTTAAACTTTGGTTAATCGAGACGATGAGTGTGTGATATATGAAGATGAATATGAAAAAACGTCACGTCGGAATCAGATACGTTATACATCGTGGGTTCGTCATAAGTGGAATCCGTTAAATGATGAATTTGGGTGTTACTTTTACGTCCCATTTTTTTAAACTTTGGTTAATCGAGAGGATGAGTGGGGGATATATGAAGATGAATATGAAAAAACGTCACGTCGGAATCAGATACGTTATACATCGTGGGTTCGTCATAAGTGGAATCCGTTAAATGATGAATTTGGGTGTTACTTTTACGTCCCATTTTTTTAAACTTTGGTTAATCGAGAGGATGAGTGGGGGATATATGAAGATGAATATGAAAAAACGTCACGTCGGAATCAGATACGTTATACATCGCGGGGTCGTCATAAGTGGAGTCCATTAAATTATTAATTTAGGTTTGACGTCCCATATTTTTTAAACTTTGGTTAATCGAGACGATGAGTGTGTGATATATGAAGATGAATATGAAAAAACGTCACGTCGGAATCAGATACGTTATACATCGTGGGTTCGTCATAAGTGGAATCCGTTAAATGATGAATTTGGGTGTTACTTTTACGTCCCATTTTTTTAAACTTTGGTTAATCGAGAGGATGAGTGGGGGATATATGAAGATGAAGATGAAAAAACGTTACAATATGTCCGAATAAGATCCATTATTAGTACCCATCATGGTGGTCGTCATAATGGGAGTCAAGTGGGAGGTGGAATCTTACATGGGATAGTTGGAGAGAAAGGGACAGGGTCTTCTTTTGTCGCCTCTTACGACTGGCAGAGTCACTCTGGGCTTATGCTACCCCGGGCCCAGACGGGGTACATGATTGGAGCCACTATGTATACGTCGTATATAGCGGCATATTATGTTAAGTCGTTTACAGCATTCTTTCTGGATTCTGACGTCATATAGATGAGTGGGGCATTGGCCAACCGTATGTCAGTATTTGAAAAGCTCACTCGCTGATTTACTCCGACTCTCTCATCGATGACGTCAGTAACCACAATATTGGTGTGGAACCAACTTTATCTGGAATGAACCAAAGAATATTGTGATGACTATATCTAAAGTCGCTCCAAGTAGTCTCATCCAATAGTAGTGGCCAGTAGTACCAACTTAATTTTCTAGTTATTTAGTTCCTATATACCGGTTACTTGCACATACACAAGCTAGTAGCTTATATGTGCACCAGACTTGCCTAAATACAACACCATTTGGCACTATTATATTATACAAAATGTGTTATCTGTATTTTAGCATACATAATAATTAAATCAATGTATTATTTATTACTCACAACAGATTTAAATTCAATATTTATGTATTTATGTATTTTATGTATATTTTTATGTACCTAAAATGTATTTTTTCAACTTGAAACGGGTCCATTAGGGATAATTCACGACCTTGTATTGGGTTGGATACCTGGAAATTCCAAACAGTGCAGGCGTGACTAGTGAAGCTTGTGTAGGTCATGTACTGTCATTCAACCAAAACGACCAATGGCAAGGATACCTCTACGTCCAAAAACCACACAAAATTTTCATTCTTAAATTTTATCACAAGAATGGACTTCGAAATCGAAAATCTGAATCAACAGCGCACTGTGGTTTAGTAAGCCCTACACACTGAATGCTCTATAAGTTGTGTCTTACATTGTAATCAGTCGTTTTTTATGAATAATTAATTTTATTACTAATAATCGAATTAATTATCAAAATAACTATGCTAATGGCTAATATTTTATTGTCTGTAGGGCTAACCAAAACACAGTGCGCCGTTGACTTAGATTTTCGATTTCGTGTTGCAATCTTGAGATATAATTAAATAATGAACATTTTCTGTGGTTTTTGACATCAAACGTACTCGGCCCTGTTGCAATTACGGTACTCACCCTATACGCGAATCACGGCTTCGCCTCCCCTCTCCAATTCAACCATCATTCACTATACATCTTTATAAAGTTATTTACATTGTAATTATCTGTTTCAGGGAGAAGTCAGAGACTCCGAAACATCGCAGCATTTGTAAGTAACCCTACCTACAGTTATATATTGTGTGTTTTATTATTATAGGAATATCGTTTCGCTAAAAGTATCGGTCAGTCCGTGAGCTTGGCTTACTGATGTCCTCTATAACCCGCGGCTGTGATTGATTTTGATTGATGTTGTCTGGTTGGCTGTCAACCAATCACGTTGACACACGACTGTGATGCGACCTCAGCCGAGTACACACGAGTGACGTCAATATATTCCAAACAGTGCGATTTAAATAATTAGACATTGACTGACGGTCATAACATAACGGTCGTGTGTCATTGCAATGAATGCACATTGGTTGGGAGAAAACTTTTGACTGACGGTCATAACATAACGGTCATGTATCATTGCAATGATGCACATTGGTTGAGGATATTCTGTTTAGAAGTTATATTATTTGTATTTGGTGTTTTACGACAACGCACTCGACAGCTGGGTATGACGTCGGCAGAATGAGATCTCAGATCCACTGTACATTGCGTGATAAGGGGTATACATAGTTGAGGAGGTTCAGGGTGGTTAAGGGGGGGGGGGGGGGGGCGTGGAGTCGCAAAGAGGGCTATCTATAGTATAAGTTAGTTATAGTATTTGTTGTTTTTCGATATACTGATAGCTAGATCATATGACGTCGGCTGAATCAGATTCATTGCACAATGCGTGATAAGAGGTATCCATAGTAGAGGAGGTTTAGGGCGGTAAGGATGGGGGCGTGGGGTCAAAAACAGGGCTCCCTATTATCTAGAATAAGGAGTTAGCTAGTGTATTAAGATACACTGATAGCTATAGGTCACTTGACGTCGGCTGAATCAGATCCACTGCACATTGCGTGATAAAGGGTATCCATAGTTGAGGAGGTTCAGGGCGGTTAAGGGGTGGGGCGTGGGGTCAAAAACAGGGCTCCCTATTATGTAGAATAAGTAAAGTTAGCTAGTGTTTTAAGACACACTGATATAGCTATAGGTCATAAGACGTCGGCTGAATCAGATTCATTGCACATTGCGTGATAAAGGGTATCCATAGTTGAGGAGGTTTAGGGCGGTTAAGGGTGGGGCGTGTGGTCAAAAATAGGGCTCCCTATTATCTAAAATAAGTATAGTTAGCTAGTGTTTTAAGACACACTGATATAGCTATAGGTCATATGACGTCAGCAGAATCCGATTCATTGCCCATCGCCGGGTCGTTGTATGGGAATCCGAAATAAGGGGCGATTGGAGGGTTGAGGGTTTTCGGGGGAGGGGGGGGGGGGGGGGGGGGGGGGGGGGGGGGGGGGGGGGGGGGGGGGGGGGGGGTGGTTAGTGGGCTTTGGATCGCAAAGACGAAGAAGTGAGAATGTACGAAGAGGAAAAATTGTGAAAAGCCACGTGAGATGGAAGGAATGACTATAAAGACATGTACGAGAGCCCTCGTTACGGGCACCGGTCACCCACGAGGAGGACCCACCTTGACCGGCATTGTGGTTGGGAGTATGTTTAGAACAAACAACAAATAACATTTACGAGACATTTGTCATTGTAACATAATCACTGTTAAAAGATGTGTTCATTCTACTGATGGCTGTACTGTATATGAACGGAAATAAATAATTAACATATCCGGTACATAAAAAAATGTTTCGCGTGTGTATGTTTTTTTTCTTACATTATTTTCAAATGTTCGATTTAAATCCACGTGAGATTGATTCATCTGGACAAAATTGTTTCTATGAAAATATGACTCATGATAAAGATGAATGCTCATTATCTAGGAACGTCGCTTTAAGTGGCGATAGTTCGCTGTAGATGAGTCGTGGCAGCTGGGGTCGCAGCAGCTGGTCAGGCTCAGTATTCCCCCTGATGACTGATAAACGTCGATAATCCAAGTATAATGACAGTGATACATATTCAGTACGTGTATTTCTGATCGATGTCTCAAGTGCCCAAATTCAATTCAAAGAATTGTGTCATTATATAATATATGTGTTGGGTATACGATGTGTGTTATATACTGTGCTAAGTACTTACTTGTACCACAGATAATACAATATATTTACTTATATGTATACGACAATATATTGTGCTTTAGAATACGATATAGAGGAATATTTATTTCCGAAACCTCCACACTCACGAAAAAGAGATATTGTGCGTATCACTTGTAGTTGTAAGTCAGTAAAACTGTGCCTTTCTGCATGCAGACATTGTAACCATGGATCAATAGGTATATAAGTGGAATAACTCTTTATTCATTGCTATACGAAGTACGAATATTACTATGTGTTTCATATTAAAATTTTCGTGTATGGTGTGCAGCATAATTACTTCCTAATAGAATAGACACTAAATAAATAAATATATAAACACCTTTCTTTAATCATTTCAGCTTTATCCATTCCAGGACATGTTTATCCGTAAATGACTTGTGAAGAATGATACGAAAATGAGTAGCGGAAATTTCCTTTTAAACCAATCGAGTTTCAACCATCATTCCACTTCCATCTATCTATATCATTTCAGTTTCATCCCTATGAGTTAACGTCACCCCTCACCCCTCCTTGACTTCTCATCAAACCACCTCTTATTTGACCCCCGCACTCAACACTCGGACATTTCGGAGCGGTTTGAAAATAATATTCTCTTCCGCTCATGTATACTTGATTCACGGAAATCCATTCACCCACCCACCTCTAACTTTGCCTGCCCATCATTGTTTTATAAAGTGACTGAATTGCCACCAGCTGCCTGACACATAGCCTACTCCATGCAAATTTAAAACGATCTCTGCAAAAACCTCTCGGAATCCCATCGATTGGAGTACTAATTGAAGCTGACTTACAAGCGCCATGATGGAAAAGGAAAATTACCCCCCATTTCTCACCCCAAACCATTCTACAACCCCACTCAAAATAATTTATAATTTAATTACCGAAGCCTAAAAAGCGGGCATTGCGAATGTTGGCTGACGAACAACGCGGCTGTATATACGCGGGGAAGATCGCGCTTTATGGGGGGTTCGGGGCATGTTTTATGGAAAAAGTCAGGGGTGAAACGGCGGGAGGGGAGGGGGGGGGGGGTGAGGGACAATGACCCTGAGCTGAACGATACCATGGGAGACCACTTCAGTTTATTTTCATTTGGATGCTAATTCAATTCCTATCAAACTCCGGCTTTGTTTGGATTGTTTTATTGTCGATAAAAAAAAAAAAACGAAAAACATTTTCGTGTCTCGATAAAATTACACCCAGTGATACGCGAACACCGCATTGGATGATATTTGACCACTGAAATTTGTGATTATTATGAATACGCCCAACTAATAAAATATGACAGCTGGTAATCCGATCACAAATAGAGTTATTGTATAGCTGAATACCCATGTAGAGTACCGTGCATGCTCCAATACATGCTCTGATCAATATGCAGGCTAATATAACCAGCTAAACCATTTTGCCAGTGTGCTGCAGATAATTTACCATGGGGCGGGGGGGGGGGGGGGGGGGGGTTCCTCCCACGAATTATACGAATAAATTAGAAGTTACATTTCTTTAGTTTTAGATTCCCTGCATGTTTTTTGACATGCCATATCCTGAATGACATCGATAATGATTGTTGAGTATGTCAACAACAAATAATAATAGTAGGCCGATAGTTTCAACGACGTTTAGTTCTTTATTTCTCACTTGCTCGTGTCTCCCTCTCTCTCTGCAATATTAATTCAGTCTATATTAATTTGTATACATTTTAATTATTTTTCAAATTTCCAGAAGTAAACTGAGTTGACGTTCTAATATTACAGTGTTCTCTTTGTCACATATGTAGGCCTATAGGCCTAGTGATGTTGTTTTCTAAAGTCACATGCAGTTGTACACATCATCCCCTTTTGCATATACTTTTTTTTCAATTGAATATAGGACATACATTAATTAATGCAAGAACAAAAAATGATATTAAATCGCAAGTACTATTTAGAGAAGCTGACAAGATCATTTCAATTCAAATTGTTATGTAACTTGAACTTGATAAATTTATAAAATATGCTATTTAAATTGGGAAGTTTACGGTTCTCTTGGATAATAATGTCTCAAACTACCATACTAACATAGTCATGAAATTTCACACATGGTCGTAAAGAAAGCAACATATCACAACACATTTTCCATCAACTTTAATGTCAAAACGCAATTCGCTTTCTTCTAATTTAATCATCCTTCCGCATACATTAATTATCTCCCTCGCGCATAACTTCATCCATATCTAAATAATATGTACATAATTCCTTGCCGAGAATTGTCGAAATAAAACAAACACAAAACGAAACGATGCTCTGACGTAGGTAGGTAAGTATATAAAACAAGTTCCGACCACCATTTGGTCGTCGGTTTTACTGGCCTTCATTTGTTGTTGCCGCTGGTTGCCCAGTCATGTTGAAACATTGATGTGTTGCTGCTGCCACTGGGGTAGCACGGGCGACTACCGGCGGGGGTGAATAAAAGAAATGACGAACCAACCAACCACATCGCAGTAGAAATAGAAAGAAACAATTTACAATAGAGAACTGTATATACAACAATGCTATATATTTTCTTTCAAGACACTTTATTTCAGAGATGTATAGGGGAACAACTTTGATGGTGAAACAGGGGCAGGTATTTGTTCAGATGTGGCGCATCCTCGTAGGATGAATACTTTTCAGGGTGAATTATTATTTACTAGTTGAAAATAAAGGGGTCTGGGGCAGAGCCCCAGCCGCCGAAGACGGAAAAGGTTTTTAAAATCATTTTCATCGTAAAGAGCCAGTAAAGAAAGACTATATGTTGTTTTCCAAAACTTCATTAGGCGAGACTTAAGACATTTTGGGAGGGGGGTAGGGGGAGGGGGGGACCAGCCCTAAAGGACCCCCCGCCCCAACGTGGCGTGGGCGCATAGGAAAATGTACCCTAACAGAACAAACTTTTAAGCTCTAGAACAAAAACGTTTACCATATATTGAGAGTGCAAGTATACATTTGTTTGTTCAAGAAAGGTAGTTGAAAAAACGCCGATTCTTTAAGTAATAGAACGCATCTATAAAATTATGTAAATGCAATATTTACGTCGGCTTAGTTGCTATGGAACTTGGACTTAGAAGATTGGAATGTTTCTACAATGACTGGGCGTGAAAAATAGCAATAGGAAAGATAACGAGAAGAATATTTGTCAGGATAGGGAGGAGGAGGACAGGATAAGGTATTGATGGTTATGTAATGATTGCTGGTATTCAAAATGTCGGTGTATAATATTTGTCAGCAATAATTTTAATTCTAAACTGAGAACACATAATACGATGATTAATACAGCATAAATTTTAATGGGACAGTGTTGGAGACATGATTTGATCTTGGGAGGAGATATTCCACGTGGGTGGTTGATTGATATACAAAAAAGGGATCTGGGTCCAAGCCCCAGACGCTAAAGCTAGGATCTCCTGAAAATGTATATCAATAATTATATTTTCACACACAAAAGGATTGTATACTAAATGTATATGACAATAACTGTATAATGTATTAGTCTTTGGAGCTTCTGTGGCTGGTAGTATATATGTATAGTTTCTATTTGGCAGCTAATCCGCCCTGGCTACTCTTAAAGTTGTTGAACAATAGATTCCCAAGATCTTTTATCTTGAAAACTTGAGTACGCTTTAGCTTTAGATACGGTTTGAGCAATTTATATATCTCGCCTTACCTAATAAAGGATTCATTCGTCTCGTAGTACAGTTACGTTCGAGTGTAAAGTAGACCTCGTGTGGTAAATGATACTGCGGCAGGGGTTAGTATGCATGGCCTCCAACCTTTATAGTTCAATAAAACGCGCGTTCACACTAATAATACATTTGTTGGATTTGGCTGCAGGATTTGGTGTGAAATAACGTCATTTAACTGAATGTTGTCCACTTTTTGTTTTTAAATTAACATACGCACATTGTCTTCGCCTTGTTATAGAAAATGTGAGCTATGAAATGTGGTAAGCTCGAGCTGTTATTTCACAACGTTCATCTGACGAGCATTCATGAGAAAATCATTCCCCATTTATGCACGTGTTCTAAAGACCGTAGCCATTAATATGGCAACCATCCAAATATGCGTATATACTTCAATAGCAACCATTTAACTTCAAGGGAGTAGCCTTGAGTAACGCGTATTTAATATCCTATAAGCATTTCAGAACCATAGGTTGTAATTGTGAAATTGCTTCTTTGCCAAGGTCTCGATAATCACAAATAATCACTCATTTTTAAACCGACAAGTGTGAGCAAAGTTGGACCTGGATTTGAAATTTGCAGGCTATACCATGTTCGATACATTTCACTGGTCTTGAATAATGTATAGGCCTAACAATTTTTTATTTAACTGTTAACAAACAGTACTAATTATTTAACAAGTGATCTCATGAAATGCCCAAACTGCCTATAGGCCTACAGTTAACTGTTAATATTGTTGTCTTTGAAGCACACACTTTTGTAAATTTATTAGTCGCGGTACAACAGTGTATCTGACGTCCCGAGAATAGAAACAGAAGCGGGGAAAGTACGACACCTTGCTGCACCCCTCATATGGTCACCTTTCCTCTTGTCTTTAAAGCACACACTTTTGTAAATTTATTGGTCGCGGTTCAGTAGTCTGTCTGACGTCACGAGAACAGAAACAGAAGCGGGGAAAGTACAACCCCTTGCTGCACCCCTCATATGGTCACCTTTCCTCTTGTCTTTAAAGCACACACTTTTGTAAATTTATTGGTCGCGGTTCAGTAGTCTGTCTGACGTCACGAGAACAGAAACAGAAGCGGGGAAAGTACAACCCCTTGCTGCACCCCTCATATGGTCACCTTTCCTCTTGTCTTTGAAGCACACACTTTTGTAAATTTATTGGTCGCGGTTCAGCAGTTTGTCTGACGTCACGAGAATATAAGCGGGGACAGTACGGCCTCTTGATGCACCCCTCAAATGATCTCGTTTTCTTCATATGGCTATGAAGCACAAACACTATAGTAGGCCTACATTTATTGATCCTGATTCAACAGTTTATCTGACCTAGATTCCGGCCACCAGAGATTCTGACTGAAGGCTTCTTCCGAGGTTATCCTCAGTTATGAAGTGGATGCATGGAGATGCATCCACTTTATGACTCTTCTACTAACAACCCTTGGATATTCCTTCCCAACCATCCAAACACCTAATATACCTTATTTAGTCACCTGATAAGGGGCACATCAGCCGGTTGAGGTGGGTTCCTCCTCGATCATCACTTTAATCACCCATATTTCTCATGTATCATGATTTTGCTTCCCCCCCCCCCCACCCCCTTTTCGTCTGTTTTTGTCATCCGTCTCATTCCCAATCCCTCTTTGTGACCTAAACGCGCCCGTCAATCCTCCACTCCCGATACCCCCCCCCCCCCCCCCCAAAATAATAATAATAATGTCCCCGGCGCTGTGTGTGATGGACCTGATTCAGCCAACGTTGTACACGACGTAGCTGTCGAATACGTTGTAAAATACATAATAATACAAATAATAATTATAAGGGTTTATACATGAAGGAAAACTCGTCTACACCCGATACACATTAGTGATTCATACAAAAAGAGATTGTATGCAACAAGACTTTTCATGACCTTAACTATAACAGCACACACAAATACGAACAGTAACCACGGCTATAATCATAACATAAAAACAAACTGATTCCATAAAAAAAGTGCGTTAATTTTCGAGAGAATCCTCTATCTTCCTCAGACGCGAGGGCATTGCAACTATAATGATCATACTCTCGACCTACACTGAAAAGAAGTTACTCCATTATTTATTTATTTATTTATTTATTTATTTATTTATTTATTTATTTATTTATTTATTTATTTATTTAATGTCTATCCTATTCAGTTATAAAAACTGATTTACAAAGGAGGACCTTAAATAAAACTAAGCTATGCAAACAATGAATAGTAATGAAATCATAAATAACAATAACAACAAAAACAAAACAAACTACTGAACTATATAAAATATAATCAAGAACAAGAAAAAATAATTGAGAAATGAAATAAAATCACATGAAGTGGAAATTCAACATATTAAAAAAAAAAAAAAAAAAAATAGAAGTATGCAAATAAGAAAGAACATGAAGAAACAAAAAAAATTGTTGGAAACAAAAATATATGTATATAATATATAAAAGTGAAAAAGAAGAGAAAAAAGAAGAAAGAAAAGAAAAAAGAAAAAAGAAAAAAGAAAAAGGATAAAGAAAAAAGAAAAAAAAAGAAAAAGAAAAAAGAAAAAAGAAAAAAGAAAAAAAGAAAAACTGATTTGTTAACGGTCCCAGCTCAAACGAAATGAGGATTGCAAAAAATCAGAAACTGCAAACTGGGAAAAATAAAATTCCACGTAAAAGCAACCCGGGAAACAGCACACGCCTTCTATCTTCACTTCGAATCTTGAAAGAAAGATGGTCTTGAAAAACTTGATCCGAGAACCATTTATAAGTAGAGATCAAACTGAATCAAGAGAATTCAGGAAATCGGATGTCGATTCCCAGCAGACCAACAATCATCTCCATCTATAAAACAGATGAAAAACCACTTACAGTAGAACAATCTTAACTTAAACACGCCTAACTCTCATCTTAAGAATTACAGACTCAATCATTCCTAAATTCTAGGAGCCGCAATCTCACAAACTGGCTTCGAAGATCATGCGGAAGGGAATTCCAGAAGTGTACACCTCTGTACAAGAATGACCTGCGGAACGACTCGGAATTCATTATAGGAACCTGTAAAGTATTGGTATAAGTTAATATAGAATCACGAGTACGTTCAACAAAATTAAACATAGTTGGCATAACATCTAAATACATACCTTTCATCATCTTAAAAGTATTTACCAGCACATGGTTATAGTCAATGGAAAACCGAGTCGCATTTTCCTCCATTTCCCGAGGTCTACTTTTACACGCGATGTAGATATTTCACCTGCCCGTTCCAGTCGCGTTTGCGGAATACAAATCGGAGTGTGTTTTCAACTTAATTTCGTTAGCTTTGTTGACCCCACGGTTTGAAACAATATAAAATGGTGTAGTTTTTTCCCGGGTGGTGGGGGTAAGTGGTCGAGCGATGGAGGGGTAGGGGGTGGAAGGGGGGTGGGGGGGGGTGGGGGTGAATCCCAGGCGTGTTATTTCGCATGCCTCGCTCTATTCCATGCAATACGTTTGCCGCTATAACCAAGTTACACTCTATATCACCATTTATAAACCAGCGTATGTTATAACTCTACTAACCAAACAAATAAAATAGAGTAAGCTCCCCTGGTTTATTCAACTAACACCAATGCCTTTTCCCTCTTTATTTATAAATTTACTTGTGTGGGGCATGAAGTGTTTCTCAATGTGCCCCGAGAACATTTAAATTGTACCTAGCTTGGAGTATCTGGCTATGGGGCTGCATTATTAATCCATGTGGATTCAGTTCTTATTATGCCGACGAATTTATTTCTGGATGTAATGAATGATGAACAAACAGAACGGGAATCTCTCTTGTTAACTTAACGGACGATTTACAGAACCCCGTGGATTAACTTGTACTAACCGTTTCTCTGTATAGAGGTACAATAATGGATTAGTAATCTTCTCGGATCAGTATTTATAAACATGATAATAAAATATGATGATCAAAATTAAAATAATTATTATTATTATTTTTGTTTTTATTTTTATTATTATTATTATTATTATTATTATTATTATTATTATTATTATTATTATTATTAGATTTAAACTTTGAACTTTTGCGGGCAGACATTTGTCCACACAACATTTTACTGAAAAAGGGAAATATAAGTACATAGACGCCGCAAAAATGACCACTGAAGAACTCTCCATAATGTTCAAAATATTGTTGAAAACTCGAGAAAAACACAATTACAGGGAAGTGCTCAATAAAATGTGCGATATATAAATTTACCTTCCCACACGGCATGTGTTTTAAAATTATCACAGAAAATAAAATATTATCACAAAATATTGTCTCCAAAAATGTGTACATGTCTACACCATTTTTGATCACCATTCAAAAACATTATATTTGATAATTAATTCCGGAAATTAATTTCTAGTACTTTTGTTTAAATAAAAGATTACTTGGATTTGTTCTTGTAGTTATTGTTCTTGTGCTCACAATTCAGTCTGTCTGTATTAAATGACCTAACAAATCAATTCTGCGGGTTGTTTCTTCATTGGCACAAATTTTGTAAAAACAAAAAATGCTTTGATTATTTTTTTATTTGTCAATTTCTTTATCGATGCTATCAACATCTCTCTGCCTCCAAATGCAGTGTATACACAGTTAAATATTTGCTCTAATAAAACGTCACTTCATACAATCTTTTAAAATGAAAATACCAATTTATTACGGCAGCATACTGATTTACTGTTAATATCTTCCAAATATAACCATTTTGCTACTTCCGCGCTAAAAGCCGCCCGCCTGCCCGCCACACCCCGAGATTTTTCTCTGGCATATATTTTTACAACTGTTTGTACAATTCAATACACGAATACGGGAAATTATTTAGAAGTGCTACCGTGAAGCTCTTTGGGTGGGGGTGAAACTAATCTCCGTGTAATTTTCTGGTATTGTTACAAGTAAGCCCTTGGGATTTTAATGGGGGATGGGGGAGGGGGAGGCTGTGTGAGGTTGGGGGAGGGGGAGGGGGGGGGGGTAAAAGAGGAAAATGAATGTAGCTCCCTTTCTAAAATGGTGGGATGGGAGAGAGGGAGGGGGGAGGGGTCAGAGGTGAAACATAGCTATACGGATGCTGAGATAAAACTCGTGAAACAAGAGTATACATTGTTCTTTGGGAGATGGAGTTGGATACAATTAAAATATATGTTAAACGTATTAATTTGTATGTATACAATATATCTCTCTAGGTAGTTTCACATTGCCGACCTAATAAAGCTATAGAATAATATTATATTAATCTGCTTTAGAACCCCAATGCTTTTAGATTGATTAAGGACTACAGTCTGTTCGTAAGAAATTAATTAACCTAGTTTATATGTAATATCTTTTTTGCAATGATTAAATTTATCCATGGAAATATACTATTCAACCTAACTGCATAGCCAGTAATCACACACTACGTTAATAGATTCTTAGCAATATTTTGGTTAATTCAGGCAGTGTGATAGAATAACACCACTAAAAAGAGAGAAATTATGAAAACATAAAAGATCGTTTTAGTAATCTTTACGTTACATGTGTACATAGTTCAACAAAGATTTCAACACACAAATAATATGATGCAATGAAGTCCATATATAATAATGGTGAACTGATGATGTCAAATCATACTGTAGAGATGTAGGCAACGAAAATAAGTGGAAAAGTGTTGCAGATTTTGTGAATTTCTCTGTGCTTTTCCGTGAAATAGATTGCCTACTCGTTTCCCCTCAAATACACAAAACTCTTCCCTCTCCCAGAACTCCCCCCACCCCCCTTCACCCCCTTCACCGTGCAAACCAAACGCAGCTCATATTCATTGGCGAGCCGAGTACCGGCTAAGTTAACTATCACATAATCAACGCTAATTAAAGTCTGCTAATCATTTATTTCGCTAATTAAATTTCTGCCGTCGTTAATCATAATTAACGGTCTTGAGCATTTTCAGCTCCGTGGTTTACGCTAAGTAATAAGCTTACCTGTAATCCATAAAGCTGCCCCCCCAAACAACAAATTTAATAAAACAGAACTTAAATATAACTTTCGAAAAGTAAATATAAATTATCTAATATAATCAGAACCCAATTATGTATGAAGAAGGTATTCGCTAATATCTGAGAATATAAATTACACGGGAAATAAGAAAGGGTAAAAAATATTTTATTTCAGGGTGTAAAATGCGTAATACTTAATCAAATTAAGGAAGATGATTATGTTAATTCTTAAGGATGACGATATTGAATGAAGTACCTTATTATATGGGATTCCAACCCACACCCTTTCAATGTAGAGTTCAGGAGTTACCCATAATGCAATGAGGGTGATTTGTGAATTATATAATGTGATATAGTGTCTGGATTTCACAAAAAATTCTCCCAAGAGAGCGTTTCCTTAAATTTTTTTAAAATAATATGAGATTGATGCATGTGTAAGTGATTATTGGAAAACCATAAAAAAATCTAATTTATTCAATAACATTTTTATCATGTTTTATCTATTTTTTAATTCATGTTATCTCAATTTTTATTTTATTATGTTGTGTTTTTTATATTGGTTCATGGTATATTGTATAGTTATATTTATTTTTCTTCTTTGTTTATACATTTTATAACTGAATAGGACATACATTGAATTAAATAAATACATAAATAAGGCTTGGTTTTTAAAACTACATCGTGTTTGGATACTTGGATGTTACATATTTATTAATCGTTTCATTTAAAGATCTTGATACCGAGAATAATTAGCTACTGTAATGCATATTTTAATGGTTCATAAAAATAAACCTGCTCATAATTAATGCAGCTCACCTATAGTGCTATATTTTAATTAATTCAATTCTATCGATAAATATTCATCGTGAAAGTAAGATTACAGTTACCAGATAAATTCCCTGTAGAGTTCGCAGCAAGTCAAACATGTGATGCTTAATGAATGCCTAAGTTCAATTAAAAGTATCTCAATAATTAAATTCATTATCTCTAGTCCAATAGTATAAGGTTTTCCCAACAAATTAAATGCCACTTTGAATAAACGTATCAAATATCCAATTTGAATTAAAAACCTGATATTTTTAATGTGTCGTATACGTCTTAAATAATAAACAGCAGGGTAATTATTTTTAAACCATCCAACTCGAAAGGCCAAACGGGCAATGTTTTTCTATAAACTTGTGCGGTAAAAATGCCGTTCGAACATTTTGACATGAAATATCCATTATTGTTACAAGTCGAACCGTCGCCAGTTTAGTTTTTAACGAGGGCTAGTTTAGATAGCGTGCGGTAGGACCCACTACACCTGCTAAATAACATTCGCCACGCTGCATTTTCTAGACGTCCTCGAATTAAGGACGCCTATTTATTTTCCACCTTCCCGAAGGAAAAACAAAAGACTGTTGGGGTTCGTTTTTGGATTAACCAGCGGAAATCAACCGCGGATCTTTATTTTCGTCGTAAATTATAATTGGGAAAGTAATTAAGGACGACAATTTATGGTATATAGTTAAAAACAGTTTCCTGTGTGTGGCTTTTCGGTTCTTGTTAAGGAAATGCGTTTTTGGTTATTTTTCAACTGTCTGCAAATTCAGTTCTAGCGTATATTTAAAAAATTTTGACACTGATATATTTTGTTGTATGTTGCTGGAAGATTATTATAAATCCGATTAAAATGAGTATCAAATACTCGTGTGGCTGATGCGAAAATGGTGTAAATGCTCATTATCATAATTCAAAAGTTTAGTTCTGAAATTTTCGTTTTTGTGAATTCATGCTAAACAAGAATTTTACTATGGGAATTAATTTATATAATTCTGCATGATTATTAGTCATAACAAAAACATAACTTTCTTGTTTATGATGGATGTTCGTGTTAACAACATCTTAAAAACTTGTGCCAATAATTTGTCATTGTCTTCTCGTATTTTTATAGAAGAAACAAATTCTTTCCTGACGAGTAGTACATTCACTTCTAATTTGTCTTGCAAGCAATGTTTGCAACACGATTAGTACACACGTCATTATTGGCGTCGTTTAGTTTTATCTCTAGTTTAAAGAAGTAAATTCCCCGTTTTACAAAAGCTTTTAACTGAGGCTGGTTCCTCGCCGTGTTTTCCAATGAATCATGTGGACTTAGCGTCGACATCAACCCATTTAAAAGGTTTTTGAAGGTTTTATTCCCTGACAATCAACTAGACGGACAAACTAGTGTCCACTTTAATCGAGCCTTAAACAACAAGAGGACATTACTTAGCTAGGAGATTAGAGAACTGTATTCATTAAAATAACCTGTATCTTTGGCCCGGGTTTTATTAGAGCTGCGTCGTATCGATGCATTCGAAGGATTCAAGTGTGTTTGGTTTTATCACATGGATACAACCTGATCCAACTGTGACGTGATATAATAAATATTGTAGGTATTATATTATATTGTTACAATCTGTTAAGTCAAATACATCTTTTGACCAAGAACATGTCTCCAGTAGATACTTGTACCGAATTGTCATTATTATACTATATATATTCAAAGATTACTGAGGTAACCTACAAAACACAAAATCTAAAATCAATGTTATAAGTTTAATTAAAATAAACGTGTATACTATGTTTTTTTTTATGTATAGCTACAATCTGTTAACTCAAATACATCTTTTGACCAAGAACATATTTCCAGTATATAGGTACTAGTACCGAACTGTAATTCTTACTATATATTCAAAGATCACTGAGTAACCTACAGAACACAAAATCTAAAATCATTATTTTAAGTATAATTTAAATAAACGTGTGTACTATGGTATTTATTTTTATGTCTAAACAAACTGGTTTAACAGAATAAATCTGACACATCGGGTATACCGCACAAGAAAATTAATACATTTCTAAACATGTATGGAAATGTATATTGGTGTATATTGGCTAAATTTAAAACAGGTTAATCTGTTTTTGGGTCGTATGATAAATACACATGATAATTTCATATTCTTGTAACTGTCCTAAATTCTAAATGTGTTACAACTGAACAGGATATAGGTCTACAGAATAACCTGACATATCAGGTATAATACACAAGAAAATTAATACATTTCTAAAAATTAAGTAAATTATATATGGAAATGTATAATTGTCTAAACTTAAAACAGGTTTATCTGTTTTTAGGTCGTATGATAAACACACAGGATGATTTCATATTCTTGTAACTGTCCTAATTCCTAAAGGTGTTACAACTGAACAGGATATAGGTCTACGTATAAACGTCAATAATACTACGTCCATATCCGGCGTCTCCCATGTAACGCACGCAGCCCACATCACTATATAGTGCGTGAGTGCGTGCCCGCCAGTCACGCGTAGCCCTGTTGTAAGTGGTGCATCTTGTACCGGAGCACACGTTCACCTCTACTATCTCAACCGGACGTGTTCGACAAGCAGCTCTTCCTTAAGTCTCGTGCAGTTTACATGTGCACTTAATGTGCGTATATGAGTTGTGCTACTCAAGCGTGTGTCCAGTACACACCACACCACACGAACCGTGGGTATAGAAGCGGCACGCACTGTCGCAACACTCTTTTGTCTATGTGGCAACACTGTTTTGTCTATGTGGTAACACTGTTTTGTCTATGCGGCAACACTGTTTTGTCTATGTGACAACACTGTTTTGTCTATGTGGCAACACTGTTTTGTCTATGTGACAACACTGTTTTGTCTATGTGGCAACACTGTTTTGTCTATGTGGCAACACTGTTTTGTCTATGTGGCAACACTGTTTTGTCCACGTGGCAACACAGTTTTGTCTATGTCGCAACATTGTTTGGTTATGTGGCAACACTGTTTTGTCTATGTGGCAACACTGGATCTATGTGGCAACACTGTTTCGTCTATGTCGCAACACTGTTTTGTCTATGTGGCAACACAGTTTTGTCTATGTGGCAACACTGTTTTGTCTATGTCACAACACTGTTTTTTCTATGTGACAACACTGTTTTGTCTATGTGATAATACTGTTTTGACTATGTGGCAACTGGCAACACTGTTTTGTCTATGTGGCAACACTGTTTTGTCTATATGGCAACACTGTTTTTTTCTATGTGGCAACACTGTTTTGTCTATGTGGCAACACTGTTTTGTCTATATGGCAACACTGTTTTTTTCTATGTGGCAACACTGTTTTGTCTATGTGACAACACTGTTTTGTCCTTCAAGAATTACAATTTCGAATTAATTATTTGTATAATTAAATTAAAATGTTTCAAGAAAAACTTTTAACGTTTATAGGGCTGCGTTTTGTGCTTTTAGGAAGAATTTGACACGCCTGAAAGTTTGCATGGTTGTATGATGGTTTCAATACCTGTACAGTTTGACTGAATGCTTAGAAAAATATCTTTAAAAATTCATTAAAATACTGTTCAATAATATTTTGAAAAACTTAGTAGTGTTGTGTGAATACTTTTGAAATATACACGTATCGGTGCCTTTATTTATGCAACTTTGTATATAACCTTTACGTTTGAAGACTGATCTATGCAGGAAAAGGAGGAAAGACATGACTAATTATTAAAACAGCGCAAAATTTACATGTTTTAGCATCCAAACACTAACAACAACAAATTAAAATAATTAAGCTATATATTTCGAGATAAATATGACTTTATAGCAAACTATTTAAATACCAATCTTTACAAACTTGATTATCATCATTATACTTTCAATTTAATATTTTTTCATGTGAGTTGTATTGTATATTGTTGAAGTCAAAATTTTCACCCCATCTCAAAATCATTTTTTCTTATCCCTTTGTTTATTTTAACCATCGTGACACTCGCAGAAGAAAATTGCAGCTGCCAAGTTTCTAAAAGTCAATTCAAAGAAGTTTCGTCACCCCACTTATTTAAGGAGCATTCAGTTTCTAATCTAATCAATGTTTTCTTGTCTCCTTCACGTTTCTAGGCGAGTTCTTCTGCGAATTGTTACACAAATCGAGAAGCGGATGTTGATTATAGTTTTTTTTTTTTTTTTTTTTACTTTGTTTTTCTAGTTTAAGAAATAATGCAAACAAATCAAACCCATCAACGCCAATTTTATCGATCACGAGAATACAACGTTTAGGCGCGTCCATAAAAACTTACACAAGTATTGATCCTAAATGTCAAAGGTTGTCGAGCGAGTACATAATTTGGATATAAGAGTGAATTGGGGTCACAGAGGTTAAAAGTCAATTGAAAGTTCTTAGATTTCGTTTATACAGCTAGTTGAATTGAACAAATGGATTTAAATACAGTACATTATTTTAATTGAGTAATTTGCGTCGTTGGCATATTTTGGGCTTGGACGATTCACAGGGATGCGATGGCTTCGCTCGCTTGTTCACTCGATTTAAACGGCCACGTCTGCCAGGTCACGAAACTGTTATTTCCAAATAAGAATCGAACTATTGATACAATATTTCCTAATAACCAATCATATAAGCCGGTAATACGGACTCCTAATAAGACGGCAATAAAACTCACATGCCACATGAAAAAAAATATATATTGTTCGAAGCTAAATGTTGAGATGAAACATTCTAAATTATTTCGCTGCTTAAAGGCATATGCTGGAATAGACAGACAGACAAAGAAATAAGTCTTCTTGCATCCTGTTAAAAAACAATCAAATCTTTTCTCATTATTTTTTTAAAACAATTTCCGAACAAAAATATGCTCGAGTTGTTCTTGCCATTATAAATAATTGCTTTTAACAAAAAAGAAATGTTGGGAGGGGCCATTTTGTGAGTAATGGAAGAAGCTGTAACAAGCACACAACGGGAAGAAAATGTTATTTCTGGATATTTTTCGTTGCAGTTATATAGAATGAGAAATACATTGTAAGGAATTTATTTGTTTTAAATATCTTCAGTAAATATGCAAACTGTCAGCTGTTCGTTTTGTATTAACCACGATTCGATAATGTTTTGAATGCGAGTGTACCTTAATAGCTTCTAAACTTGAAATAAAAGCGCACGGTCCTAAAGTACTATAAACGAAACAACTTTGTCTATTACAATAATCATTTTAATTCAAAACGACAAAAAAATAGATTATAGGTTGTGTTTGAAAAATCCAAGCGTTCTTTGTCTTTGTCGAAACGATGGCCGAGTGGTTGGCTGCCTCGCGGTGCCTACCTGACAATTGCATCTGGGCGACGGTTCACTCGACCCTTTTATACAATGAAACTATCTTGTTACCAGACAGAGTTTAATTTAAAGATAACTTCTTGTAATGTAGGCAAGAACGCGACATGAATCTTCATTATGAAATGTTTGGCAAAAGTCAATAAAAACAATAATCCTGGAACATTTCATCATATATAGTTTCACCAAACATACAGGAGCTATAAAAAACAGTTTGTTACATACTTAAATCATCATTGTCATCTTTATTTTAAATGTACTTTGTCTTACGTTTACAAAAATGTGTTTTTCAGACGAAAATATAAAAAACATAAACATTTACTTACCAATTAATGGAAAAGGTTAAGTACTTGTTTGGAGAAATCATGCCTACGATAGAAAGAATTAACATATTCTCTGCAGTTCAAATGTTCAACATGGCTGCATGTAGTTTGTCAAAAAATATGGTTCCCGATAAAAATATTTAAAAAAAACACATTTTTCAATTTACTGTTGAAAGTGATATCAGTATTGTGAATAATGCATTCAACGATAGACGGAGAATTAACATGTGTATGTAGTATATTGTGTTCAGTTCATTGTGGGGTTAAAGTCAATTTTAATGTTTTTGGAAGAAAAAGAAAAGAGCAGCACTTTGACTCCTACAACATTGAAAGAATCGACAAAGAGTTTAACCCAAGATTGTCCATACTTTAGTGACCCAATTTCAGTATGGGGTTATTTTCGGTTTATTTTTATTATACCAACCTCATATACTACCCTGATGGTTTTACGGGGTGACAAACATACAGTTCTGAAAGCGTCCCAACCTGACTTAGCGGTCGTGTTATCGCCACATTAGCTCACCACAGTCATCCCCAAACGTTCAAAATCGTACAACACACCTTCTTCTCGTCCCAACACAAAAAACACATCTCTATCATTTGTGTGAGTGCAATTCCAGACAGAAAAGAACAAAACATTATAACATTTGATTCATGGTTACTTAAAAGTAGGGTTAAGGGTTATTACAGTGACGATATGGCACACAAAGGGGGGAGGGGGAAGGGGGGAAGAGAGGTAAGCATGATTGCTTCCCCCCTAGATCCTCACGAAAACTCATTTTGTCTTCAAACCTTTTTTAGGGGGAATCAAATTACAGATATCATTTTCAGCTCCCAGAATGACACCGCCTTTTATTTCCTATTTAAACGTATAGTATATGATAAAAAATAATACTTTATACCAAGTCGCATTAAAGTTAAAAGAATCATTCTAAATTCCCATCCTAAAAAGTATTTGATTCCAACGTGGGGATCGTAACAGGAAAGGCGGGCATTACACGACAGACGTCCGTGTAAACATGTTTGTATTCGAGGTCGGCTTTGCAAGTAGTGACCACTACACATAAGCTATATAGTTTGATCTCGTCCTCACCAAATAAAATCATTTAAGATTAAAGAAATAAGAGTTTATAAGTAAAAAGTAAAACTGTCATACAGTTTTTTTTTTTTATAATTGAGCCCATCAGAAAAAAGTGGGCTATGTCCAAAATGAATGTACATACATTTAGCAATATAATTTGGGAATTTGTAATATGCTACATAGCCCACTATTATTCTTGAACACTCAGAATGAAAGTGGGCCAGAAATAAATGACACATTTTCAAACTATCAATAACAGAGGATGTTAAAATTAAAAAAACATTTTGCCCACACTTATTCCGATGGGTTAAATTATGGCTGCAATGTATGCTGGGTGTGTAGTGTGCTGACTCCAATTCTTGACTGAAGGCTTTTCCGTGGTTTTCCTCAGTCACAACTCACAAGAGGCGAATAGACCTCAATTATTCCTTACAAACTATCCAAACATATACGTAAGTCACCTGATCACATATCAGATAAAGCCATGGTTCAGGGATTCGCATGAAAATTTGTATTTAGTCTAGTCAGTTATAATACTAATTTAGTATTAGGAGGACAATATACATTACAATTTGCCACTGCAGTAATTAAGCAAATGCAATTGGTATATAAGTAGTTGTTAAACGAAGGACCATAAATTAACATTTACTGTACTGTATGTTTTCAGTGCCTTATGGGGTTTAAGTCAATTTCAAAATAAATTTGAAGAAAAAGAAGAGTGCAATACTTTGACTTCTACAACATTAGGGGAAACATCAAGAGGTTAACTCAAAATCTCCCATACTTATTAGAAACATCATATCTGTATTATGGACACAATCATTATAAACCATAGTTCCTGCGAATCATGTGGACGTTATGTGGTGCCCCGTCCAGTCGCTTTGAACGCTTCGCTCACCCACCCGTGGTCGTGTAAGGTCCCCTCTATGCGCGTACAGGCCATTACACGGCCGCAATGTTGATGATGATGATGGGCCCTACGTGACGTCACGATTCAAGCATTTTCGATTATTGCTCCGGTAAAATTGGGGGACGTGATTTTTGATACTAACCATAACTCTCGCTTACGAAATCATAAACCACTTTCGGGTCCTTTATTTTGATGGTATTGTATCAGTCAGTCGTATCAGTCAGTCTCTAAGCGGTTATACATGCACGCGGACATTTGCACACGGCCATTTGCACACGAACTCTGCACGGCCCGTTTAGCGGCGTTGATGGCGGCTTGGCGGGGGAGGAAAACTCGTGTAATTATATACCTTTATGGCAGATGCGTTGATGAGGCATGGTATAAAGAGAGAGAGAGAGAGAGAGAGAGAGAGAGAGAGAGAGAGAGAGAGAGAGACCCATTACCACGTTAAGACTTGTTATGAGCAACAACATATATATCCAATCTAAGCGATTATTTTTGTGATAATAATATCAATACGTAACAATTTATTGTAAATTTATTATGGTGATGGGAATTTATGGATTAGTGTAAGGAGAGGTATACCCATGCCATCACCAATAATCTTCATTATCAATTTGAAATCGCATAAATTATGATTTAATGATATTTTTTATTTATTGATAATATGATTGTAACCTGTGTTTTAATTTTAGGTCAGTGAGGAATTATCTTCAGTCCAGATCTATATTTGATTGATTCACTAAATTATTTCTCACATAAATTTTAGTGTAGACAGTGGAGTAGCATGCACAGTTCTTACATAAATGATGTAAATTTCAATTTTTATAACTGAATAGGATAGACATTAAAGTAATAAATAAATAAATAAATAAACCAACTAAAATAATATACGTGAAACACCTAGTTTTAAGTGTAAGATAGCCGTGATAAGATATTTACGGGGTGTTTGATATGAGAGAGATAGAGATAGAGACAGAGAAAAATATATTTTTACAAGCATCTGAAATTTAAAGTATAGTCAGTGTGTTCGTTTTATATTTGATCATGTGGTTTTGTGTGCTATAGTACGCGATTGTGGTTTGGTTTATTATTAAAGTAAGACCATTGGGTTTGAACCTATTTCAAACCCAATGGTAAGGCTGCACATTCATTCAAATATCGAAGGTTTCCAACTCTAACATAGGTGATAAAAACATTATTGATTATTGAGTGGAGTTCGATTGTGAATGCTGCCACGTTTTTCTATGATGTATCGATAATTGTTTAGATATCGATAGAAGAAGATCGTCTTCGTTAGGTGGCTCGTTAGTCCAGTAGGTGGCTCGTTGGCCCAGTGGTTAGCATCCCTGCTTCCAATGCAGAAGGTCCCACGGGCTCAAATCCCGCTTTAGGCAGAAGTTTTTTGACTTCTTATGTGGATTCAATTCCATTACTTCTTGGCATAGGAATAAGTAAACGGTGACTTTGGAGCCGTCCCAGCAACGAAGCACTCAATAAATTCGAAGTTGTTCTGAATCGGCCTTGTTGATTCTGGCATTTGTTCGCAGGTTTTCGCACTGTCCAATCACTGATTCATAATATGTTTCTTATTTGAAATATCGATCTTTGATTGGTTATCGCTCACTCGTCGATGGTGTTCGAAGCCTACAGGGTTGGTTTAGTCGCTTTTAATTAAAGTCCCCCACTGCAAATCAGTTTAGTTACTGAGTGGGTAGACTCTAAATGTGAATATATTTATTTATTTATTCGTTCTCATGATAGAATACGTAGGATGTACCCATAATCGTTTGTATATCGATAGAAGAAGATCGTCTTCGTTCCCATGGTAGAATACGAAGGACGTAGTATTTTACGCGAAATGCTAAGTGTTCTCTTAGAGAGCGCTTGCGTTAAGTTAAGCACTCTAATTGGGTAACGCCCCCACGCTGTCGTGTCGACCTCAATAGATAAAGACAATTGTCTTGGCCAGAAGACACAAACAGCCAATGACGAAACATCGATAACAAGGATCGTTTACAGAGAAACGGGATTCTTTGTTGTTTCTGGAAAGAATAGTCTCGTCTGCTGTCTCTGCTTATGTTTAGTGATTCACAGATGCACTCTCGAGTTAAGTAGGATTTGTTTATGGTTGCTATGGAGTTTGTTATTTTTATGGAAAATAGCATGTAATAAAACAATTCATTAGCAACAAATCCTGTATTTAACTTGACAGTTGTCTGTCAAGAATGCCGAAATATTGAATTTGTTTCTCTTTTTTTAAATTTATTTTCGTTTTTTTTGTGTCCTTAATTTTGTGAGGTATCCTGTTTTGGATCTGTAAGTAAAGCGTTTGATAGGAAAGAAACGTAATTTATGTTCTTGTCGTTTATATTTATGATTCGTATTCGGATGAAAACTGGTGATGATGATAATAATTGTCATATACAACATATAATCCTAATGTACCTAACAATTGAAAAATCTTTTCACTCAAGCTATACGTATTTCATGTACATTAAGGATTGGTTTTTGGAAGCATGGTTTACTATATAGTTAAAACATTTTTTTTAAGTATTTGATTTTGTAATATTTTTTAGATTAAAATGTTCTTCATTAACATAGTAGGACTCAATGTTCGATTTAGAAATCTCTTCCTTCCGACAAACATTTGTTCCAGGCATTAATAATGTGTAGAACGTACCAGGTACGCCTAACACAACAACAATTGAACCTCGTTATAGATATTATTTAATTTCCCACGCCCAAACAGTTACCTAAACCGTTACTCGGGTACTTAAGTCACTCATTGATCGTATTGAGCTTATTAATGGTGATTTGTGAATGACGTCGTCGTGTTGATTGCGACGTAATTACAGCGGGGGGGGGGGGAGGGGGGAGGGGGTGGAGGGGGGGAGGGGTAATGGGACGGGGATGTGGCGTAATGGACAATATAATTGATCTATACGGCATCGACATTGCGACCCAATGAGCTATTGTCTGTGTTGATAACATTGTGTTTATATGTATTAATTTATTTTATTCTAATTAAGGCCAGTGTAGGGCACAATGCCCTCTTCAGCCTGATGAGTGATGATTGATGAATGATAATGAGGAAGGGAGGAGGGGAAGCCTAGTAGGTACCGGCATGTAGCCTACTCCTGGCGAAAAGTACCAAGGGGACCATCGGCTTTACGTCCCATCCGAAAGGACGGTGTAACTTTGACACATAGGTTCCTCCACTTACCTGGACTGCCGAGCAGTTGACGAGAAGAACGAAGCGGTTACACAAGCTTTCGAACCCTCCAATCTGCTATTTTCGATCGGGATATATATAGGTTTGATACTAGGATGAGTCTGCAACTCTGATTCTGTGTGTTTCGAAAATGACAAAAACGCTAAAATGTGTAAAGTATCGGTTGTAAATTAGAAAACATTTCAATTGAAACAAATAAATTGTTTCATTTTTTTCTATTACACCTAGTTGGTCACCGTTTTTGTGCAAAGTTGTTGATGGAGAATGCTTTAAAGTTTAAATATTTAAAAATGTAATCAAAGCTCCATGAAAATGAACAGTTTTTATTAGACTTCGTGCTTGTAAAATGTGTGATTTGTTTCCAATTTGAGCTATAGATAATAATACCAGTAATACCAGGGGGTGTTGCGACATGTTTTTCCAGTTAATAATAAACTTGGACATTTCATTGCTTTTGCAATGTTCATACATAAAGAGCTATTGAAAATTATCTAAATAACAAAAGTGACGCTTACGTGATTGCTTTATGTCGTGGATGGACTGATACACGATTGTAATTGATGTGTTTAACTTTAAAACATGAAACTATATTATTGTGTTGCAACATTATCGTTGGAGGATATACTTTTATTGAAATGGCTAGTCCAGTTTGTACATAACTATGCGGTCACTTCACTGGCGTTTGTTATGTAAAATCATACCTTTCTATAATACACGGTTACACCAGTACGTATGCCCAGTCTTATGTATGACTTCCCACTAAATATTTGTGAGTCAGATAAATTGATTTCAAGCTTCTTGTTGGCGGTTCCGATTGTGAAAATAAGTTAGCGGAGAGTTAAGTATTTAGTTGGCAGTTATACGATCGAGATCTAGCTTAATGAAGAGGTACCATGCTAAAATCACAGCTAAAATGTTGCCAAGTTTTGATTACGAAAACATAATTGAAATGCTCCTTAATTATATGTGTATATCAAATATGAACTGATTGATCTGAAAATTTGTACCCACATATCTATACCACAATTTCGTGTTTGTTTCTTGTCAAAGTCTTGACCATTTTTTGAGCAAATGTAATGTATTTCTACATTTTTACCGTAACTCAATGGGGCTTCCAGAAAGTAAAACATAACAAGAATTAAACGAATACAATAAATTATATTAATCAGATCAACGAAAGGTAAAAAATAT
The DNA here is from genome assembly GCA_945910005.1 of Isoperla grammatica. Taxonomy (NCBI): domain Eukaryota; kingdom Metazoa; phylum Arthropoda; class Insecta; order Plecoptera; family Perlodidae; genus Isoperla; species Isoperla grammatica. The sequence continues at coordinate 45,656,373 of OX246740.1, forward strand.
AGCAAATATTGAGATTTTTATAATTATTTAAGTTCCAATCGAATTGTTTATAGGACTGTTCTGCATCTCACCTGCCCATGTTTGGGTCGCTACCCTCCATAGTCTACACTACACTAATAAACCACTAGCTTGTATCATCTAGTGTCAATTACATGGCATCACAATTATTTGCAGTCTTGTTCCAAGAAACAAAATTACAAACAGGCGTTAACAAGTTAGTGATAAGAGAAAATAACTGCACTTTATATAAAACCAATATGACGAAAGCACCACGCAATCTCAGTGGCGTAAATTGAAAGTGACTATAAATGTGTTCATTGCTACAGGTAATTAAGTTCATATACAGCAATTATTTCTTATCAATAGCACGAGGTTTATGTTTTCGAAGAACATTAAATCGTATTCCAGCTACAGCAATTAGAATCAATATACGTTATGCTGAAGTGGCTTGGTTGGCGTAGTGAGTGAGTTATAAATAAGTATACCAGTTAATATATTAGCATTTTTAGGACTTCCAATAAAATAAGCGATAGGAACTATTCATAAGGTGCAATAGAGGCCTAAGTACCGTGTTTGGTGTAACATATTCATCCGGCATATCAATTGAATCACTGCTGTTAGTTGTTCAGTGCCCGAGGAGTATATATTTGTGCCAAGTGCATTACGAAGGTAGGTTATCTGTAGCTATAGCTGTCAATGGGCTACACACGTTTTTATTATCTTAGTGAGAATCCAGACGTTTTCAAACTTTACAATTTTGGCTGGTGAATGTTGAATATATGTGTATGCATACGTAAATACATGTACTGATACTCACTGACGAACATAGTACCTTTTATGAATGTATGCCTTGTTGCTATTATGGTGATTACGAAGTCAACGTTTACATGCAAGTGGCCTCAACGTTAGGGTTCTCATGCTTATATGCTCGTTCTAAAGTAAATTATCAAATACGTGGATTTAACCGAATGCATTGTCACTAGAATATGTGTTTATATGACTCTGCTAGTCGTAAGAGGCGACGAAAGGAGACCCTGATTCCTTTCCCCCACTGTCACACTGAAGATTTCTCCTCCCACTTGGCGCTTGGCCTCCCTTGCTGGACTCCCCTTATGACGACCCCCGCGATGTGCAAAGGATCTGATTCGGAAAAGTGTCATTTTTTCATCTTCATATTTCACCCACTCATCGTCTCGATTGGCCAAAGTTGCAAAAATATGGGACGTAAAACCCAAATATCATCATCATATATATATATATATATATGGTATATATATATATTTATTTATAGTTGTGCTTATCCTTGCCTACAATTTTATTTTGCACTTCCTTGCAAAGCCTTGTCCTTGCGACGTGTTTAAAAAAAACTTATTAATCACAATAATAAAAGTTATATCTTTTATATTATACAGCACTTCATATTCATACATCTAGCACGCTAAACCCTATCATCCCTCATCAGGCTAAAGAGGGCATTAAGTCCTACACTGTTCTTAATTACAATACAATTTAAAAAAATCCAATAACGGTTAGGGAGAGTGTGTTTTTGGAAATGTTGATAACATGGGTTTTCGAATTGGTCAGGGAATTGAGTGCACGTTCTATCGCCATTGAATTGTTCCCAGTGTTTATGCCGAGTTTCGAAGTCAAGTCACAGCAGGTTTCCGCGGTTGTTCGTGGCTTTATTTATGACGTCATAGAGAATAGCGCAGAAGTGAATCTGTCGCCCTAATCTTATAAAAAAGACAAGCGTAATAAAACACGTGAACGACACCTGGGGCGAGAGCAGAATAAAAGGGGGCGTAGATGGAGAAGTGCGGGAATACAATGGGAGGACATAAATGTTTGTGAGGGTTCAGTGAACATTACAGTAAAATGTGCTGCTCGAATGTACGAATCATTGGGGGTTCAGGGGTGGGAAAAGAAGAACTAAGAGGAAGGGATATTGGTTCAATCTTACGGATAGCAACTTGTATACTAAAGTATTTGTAACAGTCCAAACCGAAGCTCTTCCATGACGGTTTTATCGTGGTTCAATATATCCATAATACATTAGACTTTGGGCGTCGTCAGGATATTTTCCGGGGGGGGAGAGAGGGGGGGACAAAGCAAAACAACACTATCCTGCAGTGTGCACTGCGTAAGGCGGTTTTGGGGCGTGTACAATATGCCTCTCTCTCCCATCAGTTAACCCCACAGAGAACTTTTGGAATTGTAAACGTTTTTAAAACATATTGTTATGACAAATGAAATGAATTGATACACCGACACGTGTGTTTTATGTTAATTGGTTAGGTTTTATAATTGTCCTTAAATCCCGAAAAGCAATTGGGCATTCCCTACCGCCGTCTCTTTTTAGAATTATATTTGTTGATTGTTTTTTATTGTCCAGTCGGGTAAACATAACTTGTTTCAAGGGTACGAAGTAAAATTGTGTTTTAGAGTGTAGTTGAAACCGAATTGTATTATTCAGAGAAATTTATATTAAACATTATACGTCTCAATCAATTTCTCACAGTAAATTTTATTTTCAACAACAGTTTCTATAAAACAAGACCAAATTTATCTAAGACTGTAAAAACCATTCTGAGAACTAATTATGTAGCATAAGCATAGAAAGCAATTTCTATATTCATCATTATATATTTATTATTTTGTTACTGCAATGTTTGGCAATAGAATTAAGAACTCCACAATAATAAACAATAAAACATCCTTTTCTTATATTGTCGTAACGAGAGGCGGTACGTTTTTACAATAGTCATTAGGCAGCTCTTCCTAGTTAAAAAGTGTCGTTGCTTCAAGGCATGTGGATTGTGAATGTCGCAAGAAACAATATAAGATGGTAACGAATGTGGTAATGATGAAAGATGGCGCCAAAGCCACGCCCCTTATCTGTCACGTGATGTTTTAACTCAGCTTGTCAAACTAAACTAAAATAAACGGAATAAACGGGATCGAGATTCTAATGAACTTCTAACCAATGATACAAATTATGGAGAGCCTCACGACTCTTCACTCTTCTGATCTTCTGATCTTCATTCATCACTATTTTCATCAATTTTCATGATGCTGATTTGTAGTTCTAAACCAACGTCAAAAATTGGTTTAAATTTTAAAATATTGATATATCTGTTTATTACATTGAAACTGATTGATACCAGATACACGCTATTCCAAAGGTAGACAGTAATAATATTTCAATACCAAAACATAGACTTGAGATCATCTTAGTTTGACACTACCCTCCTGCTCCTCTCCTTCGCTATGTGACCCCTTTACCCCCTTGACAACCTGACAAAATATTTTCATATTTATTCATGTCATATTATATTATTTATAATCAGTCATATTTTGTTATTCTGGGCGTTGCGGTACAAACCTTTAGAGGGTGGGCTTCAAACCATGTCAAACTAAAAATATATAATTAATAGGCCTAACGAAACATAGTAGAACAGGTAAAACGATATAAGAACCTAGTTATTGGACTGTACACTGTTCCAATTGTCACAATATAAAATTAAAACGCAATATTTCGAACCCTGATCAGAGCTCTTCAACAGGCGAAACCACACTCCCACTGCCAGTTGAAGAGCTCTGATCAGGGTTCAAAATATGGCGTTTTTAATTTTATGTTGTAACAAGAAACAGTGTACAGTCCAATAACTAGGTTCTAAAAATATATGCACAGTAGTAGGTACTACACTAGCCGACATAAGTGAATCAATCATAGGACAGAACATGTATATTTTGCTGTAACCACTCTTTGTACTCACCACATAATTTTTTAATTTACTAATCAATAAACAACATGCGTGGAGGAGACATAACGATCAGTAACCATAGCGGATAAGAAATGAGTGTAGATGAAGAGATGTTAGAATAATACATGTTCTATCCGATGCTTGATTTGCTTATGTTAGTAAGTATACATGATAATTAATAACATATATTGAACAGGTGGTTGAGGGATCTAAAGTGTTCCTATTCGTTCAACGAACTGTCACAACTGTCATCATTCATTGTTGTGTTATATAAATCCACTATAGCCCATCATTCTAACATGTATGGATCAATTAAAATACGTTTAAATCAGTGGCTTGGGGTGAGGTTTGAAGTTGGGGAAACATAACGACCATGCTATAGAGGATAGGCTATGTGGCCATATATTTGTAAATGTTTCAGTAGTAATTAATTGTTATTTTAACAATTTGGGGACACATTCTTAATTGAATGGAAACATCATACAAATAACGTTAATTTATTGCACGGTATATTTAATTAATGTGAGCCAATTGTTTTCGAAGTTGAATGCGGACGCCATTAAAGAGAACAACTTCATAACACTATATATTCGAATTCCTGTTCCGTATTCAAGTGCTATTGGCGTCTTAAAACAGTAGTTTTTTAATGCAAACTGTTTAAAAAACGATAATGACAGGGTTAAAGTTAATGGCATCTTGATACGAAAAAATCTTTGTGAAAAAAAAAATAATAACAGTTGAGAAGTAAATTATTATAAAGCTGAAGGCGTCTTCTCATTGGATGGAAGTTGATTGTCTAGACAATAGCTCAGCCAATAAGAATCTGTTAAATAATTCATATATGGAGTATCTTATAAAACATCCTTCAAGTACAGTAGCTACCAAAACCTTTCTCGGAAGGTGGTTACATTTTATTGCCGCCTTCAGAGAACTCACAGCTCACTTGAGGGCAATGATCAGAATTCCTAAACATATTGTATTACTTTTTTACATATCATCTCAGCTATTATAATTATATACGTGGTGGTATTTTTTTTTTGTATTCAAAGCTTTTTAATAGAGTTTGAACCTTTTCGTCAACGTTCGGAAATATACAAATATGTAAGTAATTTCGTGTTCTGTCTATTGTGTATACGCCGAATGAAATCTATGCACATTTGGGAAAACATTTTATAAAAATGCATGAGCAAAGTCATAGTGAGTGACAATTGAAATGTAACTCAGTCATAGCGAGTGCGACACTTTTAAACAACAGGAAGCAGGAAGAGGGCAAAAGTTCGAGTACTAAAAATATCAATACTATATTACTGGAGTCAATAAAAATAAATTTAAAAACTATTAAACTTAATTACTAAACTGAACTTTTTCTTAAATATGGAAATCAATCTACATTTATTTTTAGTAGAAAATCTTCACAGCGGCTTTGACTGAGTTTGGTTGGATATCATGCATTAATATACAAAAAAAAAAAAAAATTATTACACAATATTTATAAATTATTATCTAATTTATTAATACCGCTCACAATCAAAATCAAAATATGCACAGTGGTAATGAAACAAAATGCCCATAAACTCATCGCATACATTCAGCTTTGAAAGCTCCACGCTAGTTCTCAAACCATAGAGTCACAACTTTTCGGCGTGACTGTAAAGTAATCTTTGTAAAACCTTTTCATCTACTTGGTCTCCCGAAGCACGTCCTATGACTCCGCAGAAACAAAAGAATTCTTTACTACTCACTTGAGTGCGCTACCTGATAAAGCACCGTGGCATTAGAAAAACAATAAAAGGTCAAATAATTCAGCAATACAAGATAATTTCAATAGTTATACCGAAGCCATTTCCTAATTGATGTTTAGTAACTTATCTGTGGGAAAGTAGTCTTCTCTGATGAGAATAAGTTCGTTTAATATCGAATTGATGGTTGTAAATTATAAAAGTTGTAGATTGGAAAGATTCTTGTTCATAGAATGGATATTAAATTGATTATTCCTTGAAATGCAATTATATGAATACTTTACTATACGATATTGAAGAAAACCAATTCAATTATTATTAAAAACAAGAAAATCAATTTTTCAATAATCCAATTATTATATGGCGGTACTAAAATCTATGTTTCATGAATGGTACCAAACAAATTTCAAAATTCAAATACATTGTTGTAACGTAGGTATATACATTTGTTCGTGTAAATATGTCATATTTTGTTGGTCTCGTGGACTGATACCCAAATACAAAGTATGACACCACACAAATGTATTTGAGTAAATTGATATAGTTGGAGGTATAGGAGCCCTTGACTCAAATAATCTATAGGCCTATAGCCAACCCGAAACTTGTAAAATCAGTTCTCTTTATTTTCAATCGAGCCACCTACCATGAGATCTATACCTTTTCAACACAATTTGTTATTCGTGTTGCTCTTTGGTCTACTCTATTATAGTGCATGGGTTTAATCCTGCTTCCAATAGAGAACAGGGTGCGATACCCGGTTTGGACTGGGGATTTTTAGCATTCAAAACTGACAACGCTGTGAGATATATGTAGATGATGACTTTGGAGCCGTCATTTAGCAACGAATCACACAATAAATTGGATGTCCCCACTAAAAATTAGTTCTTGTAACTTTGTGTAGGTCTAGACTATAAACTATACATTTTATTTTATTAATGAATTTATTTACCATCATCGTACAATACCTTTGAACTATCATAATCCCTTCAAAGAGTAACAACGAATACACAATTGAAAGTTACATAAGTTACGGCATTAAACAAGTATGACCGTTATTCCTGCAGTCTTTCTGTTTTCTGCCGAAAGTGATATCATCAGTGCAAGGTGTATAAATGACAAGAACTCCTCCCCCCCCCCCATTCCTTCCCCCACAACGCTCCCTCCTCGCATTAATCTGCAGTCCTATCATGATACCTTAATTATTCTACATCTCATGTGACGTCTCACTTAAGAGTAGCGCGTCTAGCGGCCTAATCACTTGCAATTAGTAATCTAGTATAAAAAAAAAAAAAATTACTTTAAAAATCACTCAGCATCATTTCCACGCATTCTCATGAGTGATAATTATTATCTCAATTTTCATTACAACATAAATTGAAAGTTTACGATGCATCCAGTAATTCCTAGGTGATTTACGTTAAGTAATAATGCAATGTGATATGAATTAAGAGATCTGCAGCATAGCAATCAGACTTCTTTAATGGTTGAGTATACAAGCTGTATAAACTAAATAGACTTTTGGAGATAAGACATAAAATTAGATAAATGTCTTTTAATCGTGAATGCGACGTTCAATGGAAGTTTATTATTTTGAGCACCAAGAAAAGCACTCACATTAACTTAAAACAATATCATCAA